>BPLS01000580.1:110704-151628 GCA_019656275.1 Rhododendron kiyosumense
CTTTGCTACTTCAAAGATTTAATTTTGATTATACCTTCTATTTAGAAGGTCCACGTTGTTTACGGTTTGTTTGTCATAGGCATATATTTTCCACGTTTTCCAACTTCTGAATGACCATTATCGATAGTAAGGTAAATTTGATTTCTTGAACAATTTTTTTCAGTTCTCATGCAAGGGATTCAAACATAGAAGAATTTTTTTTCAGTTCTCATGCAAGTTTGATTTTCATCTTGAACGATTTCTACTCATATTTCTTCTTACTTTCTACTAAAATTTTACTGCAGGAACTGAAAGTAAAAATATATGTAGAAAAATTGCGTGTTGAGCTTAAATTCGAGGTACTACTAATGTTTGTTCTTTTTGGATTGGAGGTTTTCTTTTTAATCTTTATTTTGGTATGTCGGTTTTCTTCGCAATCGTGGCACAACATATATCCAATTTCTTCGCAATCGTTCTGAATTTCTTTTTTGAAATGGAGGGTTCTCTTTTTAATCTTTGTTTTGGTATACCGTTCTTTTTTCTCCCTTTCCATTCATTTCTTTTAATGTGAATTGATTACATTCATTTTATGCTTGGAAACTTTATGACTTTCTTGATGATTCAAAAAAAATTAATTAGAAGACTTTAATTGAATACAAATTAAAAGACAGTATGCTATCAATGTCAGTCAATAACATTTTCCAAAGTCAGAAACTTAGCCGTAGGGTACCCGGATGGTTCGGACATTTAATCAAATACTTGGGATGCTTACGCTATCTATGTACTACGGAAGAGCCGTTTTTGAATTCCTATATTTTGGAACGATTACCCTAATCAAGGAATGGATGGAGATTTAGGCAAATCGTTCAAGGAAGGTCTAGGTCACCAATTTTGCTGAAATGGAAAGGTAATTGTTGAATTATGTGGGTACTGTTTTATTTTTTTTAAATTACCTGACTCTTGATTTATCCATTTTCTCTCTTAATTTGATTATGATATAAACTGGTGCCCTGTCTTTCTTTTTGGGTGCTTTATTTGGGTTTGTTTGGCCCTTGATGAGACAAGAGCAAGTATTGGAGACAAATAAATCAAGGTGGAGAACATTGTGCTTTATATATACTGACTTTGGGAAGAGAGAACTTGGTTGGACACCTATGAATGTACAATTGAATAAGTTACTCTGAAGAAAGACTTCTACTCATTTTATTTCATATTTTGGAGGCATGTCCATTTCCTAGGTTTTGTATTTTTTTTTCTAAAATTTGAGGACCATTCATAAATTATACCATTTTGTACTCTACTTTTTTGCTACAACATGTCAAGGAGAATCCAGATTCAAGTATCCCTTACGCACGGGTGTGTCTTTTGAATGTTAGAGTCATATCGTTGAAAGATAATTTGAAAGGCCCGAGCAACTTTGTGGCATTGAAGGATAAATAATTAGGCAACGAGGTTCTTTCAACAAAGTAAGACAATTGTCAATTAGCTACATAAAGTAGGTTGTAGACTCTCCCTCGCATGACATGCATCTTGACTCCTATTGTACTTATGTAAAGAGTCAACCTATCATGATTGTTCTTTTAAGGAGCTTTTGCTAATATAATGTATTTGTTATACGAAATGTCTTAGTGGAATTGGACTATGTTGGTTTTGTTTTCTGTATATTATTGTATTTTTCTTTAATTCGTTTGCTGAAATTTATTAGATGGACCATATTTGTCACTTCATTGAAAAAATAGACTTTGAGAGGAGTTGGGTGTGCGAGTGAGTATGATTATCAGGGAAGGATTATTGATTTAGACTGAATCAAAATATACTGCGTCGTGCCAGGCAATTACTAGATTTTCTTCCTACTTTTTGAGCATACTTTGTTAATTGGGTGTTTAAATTTTATGAAACTTTAATTGAGAGTTGCTAGGTTTGATTTGTATTTCATCTCTAAACTAAGGGTTTTCCTATCCCATGAACTATGATTTCTACTATGTTGATTCAGTGATTTTCTAAAACTTTAATTTGGAGTTGTCAATTTTGTTTGTATACTTGGGCAATTATTTTTCATGGAGTGGGAATCGTTAGACAGGGGTTAAGATATTGCATGTGAGCACATAATTGATTTGCGTGTGTTGATCGCTCGAACCGTGCCTTCAGGCACGGGCATGCACTAGTGTGTGTGTGTGTGTGTATATATAGAGTTAGGCTCCGGTGAGGGATCCCTCATTTTTTTAAAATAAGGGACTCCCATTCCTGATTGCATTTCGATGATCCGAGCCGCTCAAAGTGATCAGAATGTGATTTTAAGGGTCCCCGCGAGAAATCAGGAAAAAAAATGACCGGAAAGGGCTTCATCCGAGCAGTTTTCATTGAATGGTTCAAAAAAAACTGCTTGGATGAAGCCCTTCTCGGTCATTTTTTTTGCTGATTTCTCGCGGGTACCCTTAAAATCACGTTCTGCACACATTGAGCGGCTCGGATTTTCAAAATTTGATCGGGAAATGAAAGTCCCTCATTTTTTTAAAATGAGGGATCCCTCACTTGAAAATTCCTATATATATATATATATATACTAGGGCATACACCAACCACACTTTCACTCCCTTCACTCTCAATTCTATCACATTGACCCCATATCAAATAAATTTAACAAATTTCACATTTATTCGATATTCTATCATTAATATAACCTTTAAACGATTTTTCCAAAAATACGGGTCTCTACAGAAACATTCTTAAAAAATAAGCAGCTTATTTCATATTTGCAAACTCAAAAATAAAGTAAATGAAAAATAATTTTTTAATTTTTTTGCATCGTATAAAAGTTCTCATCAAGATCTTCCAAACAAGATCCATATTGTATATTTTTAGATTTCAGTAAATCCATAATTTTTGAGCTTGAAATTGCCTTCTTAAAAAATAAGGGCTTTTTTTTGGTTCCAGAACAGAGCCTTCGTCCAAAAGACAAAGACATGAACGACAAAGCTACAAAGAAAGAAATAAAAACTACTAATTTGAGTCCTAATATTTTTACTACGACTACCACCTCCCCCTCAACTACTCACTCACTCTCCTCGTCATCTTCATCATCCTCCTCCGAAGTGGTTGCTTGCTCATCCTCCACGGTGGGGACATATGGCTCGTTGGTGAACACCCTAATCTTTGTTTTTTTTTTTTTTCCAAAATTTTCCAGCGGCTACAGGTAGGGCATTTTTTAGGCTATGGGTAGCTATGCAAAATGAACAACATTGCACAGATTCTGATCTCTGGCTACGGGTAGGGCTTTTTTTGCACTACATCCCCAACATTGCATAGATTCTTTGGTTCTTGCTCTGCATCCCCCGAATCCACTTCCAACCATTTCTAACACATCCATAACACTCCCAAACCACCTCGCAACATTAAAAACATACTTTCCAACACCCCTCCAAACATCGGTTCCCTAAGCTCAAATAATAAATGGAGACTCGGACTTGGATCATATCCTAAATACGCCAACAACTCCAAATGATGCAAATAAGATATTTATACAATCCAAGCATGAACAAAACTTGCTCTTGAAGTACAAAAAAATTTGCTCTTTTTGAGGTCCAAAAATAGCACATTTGAAGCTTCAAAAACTGTCCAAAAACTGCAGTTTTGAACCACAACTCCTTGCAATTTTCAAGCTAAAAAACTCTATTTTTTTAACACCATAACCTTGGTGTTTCTAACCACCAAACCCTGCTCTTTTTAAGCTTCAAAGCCTGCATATTACACAAATGTATTTCCATATTACACAATGTTTTTTCAGAATACACATTCAGTCCATAATTTCCATAAGGCACCTCATAAATAATGAAGGACACAATTCCATTGATTCCAAAACATAGCAGATTGTTAACAAAAGATACTCACAAAAGATCAATACATAGTACCCATTCATTACATTAAGAAGAGCATTGTTTGCCTATAATTTCTGCACTGCCATTTGTAGATACCAAATGAGTACTTTCAAATAAGTCAATATAAGGTTACAACTATTGTTGCCAAACTAAGGTAAATGTTCCAAAAGATTACTAATAAGTCAATAAGGTTCCAAAATACTACTAAATTTGGTTTTCAAGTGTTAGACTTCTAGGTACTGCCTGGGGTTAATGATTCTCCTTGGGATAACTGTATGGGGCTAGTGCTTGGCATTGTTGCACTGCCAGTGGTACTACCACTCCCACAAGATGTTGCAGATGATCCTGCTGGTTGACTCCAAAAAATAGCATTCCCCATCCTTGTTGATCTCCTCCATCCCTACATTTACACACATGTACATGCACCTTTTCAAATTTTCATTCATACATAATACTACTATTAAATTTGTAAACTATTCCACCCATTCATACCTGTGGTAATGGCAAACCAACCCTTGGAGCTATAGATAGGAAAATGCTTACAAGAGCTCAATAACAATGAGAAGAAAAAAATTCAGTAACTGTTTCTCTTTTCCATTCTAAAAATCCTAACCAAGAAAGAACAACAATTTTTTACTCTACTACTACAATAGAAGAATTTTTTAATCTCTTAACTGAATATAACTTTTTTAAACCCTACTTTACTATATTAACAACAATATTCTACTATTAAACGACAGGAATTTTTAAATCCCTCAACTAAATACGACCTTTGTAAGCCCTAATTTACTATATTAGCCGTAATCCCTAATCCCCAATGCCCAATCCCCAATTCTTTTAAGCCAAATCTCTATTTTTTAGGGGAATTCTATTTTTAATTATTGAGATCTCGAAAATTTAGGGCTTATTAAATTAGAAAACAACAAACAACAATCAGAATGATTTTTTACCAGGATGCATGGGGTGTTTTTGCAATTAAGCCACAAAATTACCCAAGTTTTAGTATGATTAGAAAGTTCACATTTACTTGACTTCTAACTATTTTAAAAACAGAAACCTGATTAATTTTAGGACAAATTCCCGGTCGATGATGTTAATATTTTGACCGCAAGTGAATGAGGAACGAGTTATGGAAAAATTAGAATTAAAACCGAGAATGAACTAAACTATGTACAACTGAACTATGTACAAGAAATCACCCTCAGAAACCAAAAACACTCAACATTCGGAAGAGAAACCAGAAGCATCAAATAAATTCTAGATCTCATATTCAACTCAGAGATTTAGGGCTTATTAAATTCGAAAGCAATAAACAATTTTTTAGCCCTTATGCATGTCAATAAACATCAAAACACCTAATTATTTTGCCCTAAACCAACTTAAATAAATTGAGAACTTACGATGGGGAAGAAGCAGGTCGTCGTCGTCGTTCACTAGGGAATCAGGTCGGCGTCGGCGTCGTGCACGCCGTCGTCTGGAGGGGAACGAGGAGAACTACGTTGCGTGGGTTTCTGAGGGAGGATGGAGATAGAGGCGGAAGAGAGAGAGAGAAGAGAAGATGAAAAATATCGAAGGAAGAGGAAGAGAAGAGATATAAACATATTTTTTTATAAAAAGGGTAAGTACGTAATTTTGTTGCTTTGTCCATTTTTTTAATGGAGAATGGGGGAGGGGGTGTAGTTGCTCGATTTTGGTAGTTAAGGAGGTGAAGTTGCTCGAATTTAAATTTAAATGGGTGAAGTTGTTAAAAAGTGATAGTTTAAGGTGTGTTTTTTACAATTAAGCATTTTTTTTAAAAAAAAAAACTTGCGGAGGGGGTGGAATAATATTCAAAATTAGGTATTATGTAAATATATATATTTTTAAAACTTGAACGATGGGGGGGGGGTGGGGTTTTGTGGTGTGTGTGGGGCAACATAGCTCCGCTCTTGCTCACACTCACAATTATGAGGTAGACACTATATTTTCCTCTTTTACAATACATTCTCTTTATTATTCTCCGACTAACTTGATCGTCGAAGGATCTATGATCGAAAATACCACCGGTCCTTGGATTTGTTTTGCAAGGAATCCCTTCTAAAGGCTCTTAGGGTGATCATTCGGACTCGACAAGAGTCTCATCGAAGCACTCGGATCAACTGTTAGATTTTGGCCTCAACAATACTTTTATAATTGGGAAAAATTCAAAAAAACTCCTGAACTTTGAACTCAATGTCAAATAGGCACCTGAACTTAAATAAATTTCAATTGAACACCTGAACTTTCACTCCGTTATTCAATTTACCCCCTTCCGTCTCAATTCGTGACTTTCCTAACGGCAACTGCTGAGCTAGACACTAATAGACAAAACAAAACGTTAGAGGGAGAAATTGGAGGAAAACAACAGTAATCTGGCACCTTTTTAAGGCCCCGTTCGGCTAAATAAGCCAACTGGCTTATTTTTTGTTCTTATTCAATTTTTTTTTGTATTTTTTTTTGTTCTCTTTACAATTCAAAAAGAATTTTTCAAAAAATTCCCCATAGATTCTCCATACTTTCAACATTTCTCTCCCTATCTCTTTTCATTTATTATCCCTATTATTTTTTCAAAAAAAAATTCAAACACAAATCCAAACATAGCAAGTTTTTCATCATTTTCTTGGGGATCATTGATTCGTCATGACTAAAGGAATCTAAAAAGTAACAAATTACGATCGAAACCTAATTTTTTAAATAAAGACAAAAACAAGCCAATAGACCAATTTTTTTTTGTTTTTATTAAAAAAAATGGATTACGATAATAATTTTTTACTTTTTAGATTCCTCTCGTTATGACGATGCAATAATCTCCAAAAATTTGATGAAAAACCAATAAATATGAAATTTTTTTTTTGAATAAGGACAAAAATAAGCCAATAGGCTTATTTTAGCGAACGGGGCCTTAAAAAGGTGCCAAATCACTGTTGTTTCCCTCCAATTTCTCTATCTAACATTTTGTTCTGTCTGTTAGTATCCAACTTAGTGGTTGCCGTTAGGAAAGTCATGGATTGAGACAGCAGGGGGTAAATTGAATAACGGAGTGAAAGTTTAGGTGTTCAATTGAAGTTTATTTAAGTTCAGGTGCCTATTTGACATTGAATTCAAAGTTCAGGGGTTTTTTTGAATTTTTCCCTTTATAATTTATGGAAGTTTCAGATAGTAAAAAGGGAAAAAATGCAACTTACCTCAGGGTTTTTTTTTTCCCTAGGTTCCACGGTCAGGGGTGGTTCGGTGCACACCTTAACTATCCCCTTCCCGGTGCACAGTCGAGGGGACAAATGTGGGAATAAGTTGAATAACCTATCCATCGATCCTGAGAGTTGAGTCAAACTTCCCCCAACTGAAATTGAAAATTTCAGTCTGTCACCCACCCCGCCAAGCATTTCCACGCCCACTATTGACATCACAAACTCAATGCTGAGCCGTTCAAAATCTCTATCAGTCTACGTTTCCAGACTCGTTCTCGGCCGACATCATCTTTTACAGCTTTTTCATTCAAAGTCTAGTAGTGGTTGCCGCCGCCATAACCTCAGAGACGACGAAAACAATGATAAAATTCGGTTCCAAAAGACAAAGGAACATCACGAAGAGGGGTACATACGTCTGTTGAAAAGCAGAGGTCAGCACATTCTCACAAACCCACGAGTTCTTGATACTATCGTTCGTAAATCTGTCATAAAACCCAATGATACGGTACTAGAGATCGGACCGGGCACAGGAAACCTCACTTTGAGGCTCCTCCAAGCTTGTGAAAAGGTCATAGCAGTCGAGATTGATAAGAGAATGGTGGAGATTCTTCGTAGTCGAGCTGCAGAAAGTGGACTTGAGGACCGGCTTACTGTAAGTTTGATTTGTTCATTAACTGTTCGATAAAATTCCTTAATCAGAATTCTTCACAGTTGAGCTGATTGTTTTTTTTTTTTTGTTGTTTTTTTTGAATTGGGTTTTGCAGGTTATATGCAGCGATGCATTGAAAATTGAGTTTCCAAGGTTTGATCTTGTTGTAGCCAACATTCCCTATGGAATATCTTCGCCTCTCGTGGCGAAGTTGGTCTTTGGGATGAACCAATTTCGGAGTGCAACACTTCTCTTTCAGAAGGAGTTTGCACGACGCCTATTGGCCAATCCTGGAGATTCGGAGTTTAATCGCTTAGCTGTAAATGTGAAGCTGGTGGCTAATGTGGAATTTATCATGGATGTAAGCAAGAGGGACTTTCTACCCTGTCCAAAAGTTGATTCATCTGTTGTAAAGATCTGGCCTAAAGCTCAAGTTCCAGATGTGGATCTTCACGAGTGGTTGGCCTTCACGAGAACGTGTTTTGGTAAAAAGAACAAAACGTTGGGCGCCACATTTAAGCAGAAAAAGAAGGTGATGGAGCTTTACCATTTATCTGGAAAGAGTGTCTGCAACGATGAAAATATTGGCAGCTGGCGTCACAAAGGCAAATTTAGTCATGTTGAAGTTGACGGAGATGGAGCAAGTGATGAAGTGGGCTGCTCTTCTTTTTCTTGCTCGGGAGTAGAGATGAGTTTGTTTAGGGAGAAAATTGTTTGGGTTCTTCAATCCAATGGATTTGAAGATAAGAGGCCTTCAAAGCTGTCCAATGAAGAGTTGCTGCATTTGCTTTCTTCCTTCAATCAAGCTGGAATATGGTTTAATGATCATAAAAGAACAAGGGACACAAACAATCCCATATTGGCTACTTCTTAAGGTCCATAGTAGTGCTTTATGTTTGCAAAATTTCTGTCCTTTTTCTTTATCGCACCTGAAATCTCATTTTAGCATCGGTTTAGTCCGGCAAATAGAAATTGTTAAATGACTCTAGTACCCTTGTACTTTTTGTTTTTTTTTAATAATCTACTTCTCGATCTCTGTCTTCTCTTTCCTCTCTCTCACCCCCAAGAAGAAGAAGAAGGTGATCTCTAAACTTCACTACCAAATCTGAACAAAACAGGGTCCCCCCTCACACTTTGAGTGCAATTTTGTTCACCCTCCTTAAAAGGGGGTGAACATTACCTTCTCTCATTGGTTGAAGGGAAGTTATTTGGACACTTGGAAGCAAATTAGAAGAATGAAGAATAGTGGGAAATTAGGAAGTTATTTCCTACACATTTGTTGTTTTCTATAAATAGCCTCTTTTGGCTTCATTGTAATCTCTCAAACAAATCAAAGTCTTAATTTTGTTATTAATTTTTGTCTACCAACCCATTCGGGTTATAACTAGAAGTAGGAGTAGAATTAACTTAATTTTCTTATTTTCAATGAGGATCCGTCCTTGATTATAATTCTACCTTGGAAAAATAACAAAGTCCATTTGTTATTTTGTCTTCCACTCCACACCACTTCACTAAACCATCAATCCACTCCGCCCAATCGATGTGTCGATTCCTTTCTTGAAAATTGGCGGGTGACAATCTTCTTTTACGAGTCAATTCATCACCACCAAAAAATAGTATTTGATTCATTCACCATTTCTCTTCCGGTGAAGTCTTGAAATACGGCAAGAAACCTCAAATCCGTTTGTGGAGACAAGCCGCATTCGCTTTTGTTTTTGTTGTTGGCTTTGTTTCCTGAAATCTCCGTCGATTTCGATCGAGGAAAAAAATTGGTAAACAGGACCCCACCACAAAGTGATATCATGCTTACCATGTAATACACTTTTTGGTAAGTATGATATCACTTTGTGGTAGGGTCCACATCATTTCAACCAACAAGAAGGAAGATATTGTTCACCTTCTTAAAGGGGAGGGTGAACAAAACTCAACTCTCCTAGTTTCCCAAATCCACTTTCTTCTCCTCTCCCCATCAAAATCCAAACCTACAAAACCTCCGCTAATTACAGAAAACTAAAACCAATTGCTAGGGGACACAGTGATGAAATTCATATTGCTATCCCTACTATATATAGCAGTCTTTTATTGGCTGCTAGGTTAACGAGAGAAGTCGAGCAGCAGCAAAACAAAAAGGACGTGGGTGTAAGTTCAAACACATGGAATGGTATTTTTACCTTTGTATATTGGAGTGATTAAAAAGATCGATCGATTGATCAATACTCTCTCAAGTAATCTCCAAGAGGTTCATACAACAATCAATCTTCACTGTTGTGTTGCTTCCAGTGGATTTTTGGAAGGGTAATCGGAATATTAGGGGATTAAATAGCCCAATTAAGCAAGTAGAAATAAGAAAATTCATTCGTACTAATAAGTTGTCGTTGATTGGAATCATTGAAACCAAAGTTAGACAGGAGTTTTTAGAACCTACCATGAAGAGTTGCCTTCCTTCAGGGTGGGGTTTTGTTCATAATATTGTGTCTGGATCTATTGCAAGGATTATAGTAGCTTGGAATAAACAGGGGACTTCGGTGAATGTTCTCTCTACTAATTAGATGATTACTCTTTCTGTTGAAATGGAATCGAAATATTTTGTAATTTCTTTTGTCTATGGTTTTAACCAACCTGGTGCTAGACGAAATTTGTGGAGTGACCTTAATGCTGAGTATGGATCTGTGGGGTCTCTACCTTGGATCCTTATGGGAGATTTTAATATAGTTGGATGGCAGAATGAGAAGTCAGATCCTACTCATCTTGATGTAAATGTTGCTGGGGAGTTTAATAAACGTTTGGAAGATATTGGTATGGAAGATCTGAATACAAAAGGCTCTTGGTTTACTTGGTCGAATAAAAGGAGTGGTCAGGATCATTGTTGCAGTAGATTGGACAGAGCTCTAGTTAATAATCAATGGCAGAATTTGTTTACTGACACTGAAGCTGCAGTTCTTACTCCAGGTGTTTCTGATCACAGCCCACTAGTTGTTTCAGTTTTTCCTTATAAGGGAGGGAAAAAACCATTTAAAATTTTCAATTTTTGGATGAACCATAAGAACTTCTCCTCTCTTCTTACTTTGTCATAGTGTAATCCTGTGGAAAATGGTGATAATCCTATGCTGCTCCTGTATAATAAGATGTGAAGACTAAAGCCTTGTCTAAGGAAATTCAATAAGGAATTCTATAGTGATATTCAAAATAGGGTGATGGTGGCTAGGGAGGAGCTTCTTAGTCTTCAAATTCGTTGTGCTCACTCTTCTAGTGATCCCATCTTGCTGGACTACGAAAAGCTTTGTCTGCTGAATTTTAATGATCTTAGTGCTGCTGAAGAAGCTTGGAGTAAGCAGAAATCCAGAATTAAGTGGCTGGAGTTGGGAGATAATAATACTCGTTTCTTTCATAAGAAGGTTGCTAGTCATAGGATGAGGAACAAAATTCTGTCAATCAGTGATAAGCAAGGTAATCGTTTGGAGGAACCTCAAGCTGTTAAAGGGGAAATTCTGTGATTCTACAAGATGAAGCTTGGCACAATGCTCGATCAAAAACGACCCTCTAGGGAGGGTTTAAGTTTTACCAACACAGTACCTCATCACTTCCTCTTACTTCTCCTGTTACTTCAGAGGAAATCAGAGTGGCTACATATGCAATTAATGGTGAGAAATCCCCGGGTCCTGATGGTTATAGTGCCAGTGTCTTTCAGAAAAATTGGCAAGTTGTTAGCCAATAGGTTATTGATGCTGTTCTCTATTTCTTTCAAACTGGTTCTTTGTTAAGGGATGTGAATGCCACAGCTCTAACTTTGATCCCTAAAACCAGTTGTCCTCTTACCATGAAGGACTATCATCCTATTGCTTGTTGCAACATTTTATACAAGACTATTACTAAGATCCTAGCTACTAGATTACAATGAGTTTTGCCTCACATTATCAATAAAGCTCAGGCTGCGTTTGTCAAGGGCAGATCAATTTCTGACAATATTCTATTGATGCAAGAATTAGTGAGGAACTATCAAAGAGATTCAGGGTCTGCAAGGTGTGCAATCAAGATAGATTTAATGAAAGCTTATGATTCTGTGGATTGGGACTTCTTATTTGATGTTATGATGGCCTTAGAGTTCCCTATTATCTTTTGGGTCAAGCAATGCATTACTTCTGCTATGTATTCAGTGGTAATAAATGGTGAGTTGGTAAGGTACTTTAAAGGAGAAAAGGGGCTCAGACAAGCGACCCGATTTCCCCATATCTCTTTCTCATGGTAATGGAAGCGCTTTATTCTATTCTTCAGAGAAGGATTGGTTCACCTACCACTCTAGATGTGGTAGTCTCTCCATTTCTTACCTTGCTTTTGCTGATGATCTGTTCATTTTAGCTGGAGCAGATTATCCTTCAGTAAGGGTTCTCAAAGAGGCTTTGGATGAATTTTACTAAAACTGCTATTCTTGAGATGTTACCTATTCTAGAAGGGTCTCTCCCAGTGAGATACCTAGGAGTGCCTCTCATTTCAACTAAACTCAAATATGAGGATTGTGTGCAGTTGAAGGAACGAACACAACAAAGAATTAATAGCTGGTCCAATAGAATGTTGTCTTTTGGTGGTAGGGCTCTCCTCATTCAATCGGTCTTTTTCAGCATGCAAACTTTTTGGTGTTCCTTGTTTATTTTACCAAAGAAGATTTTGAGAGAGATTGAGGGTATTCTTAAGAATTTTCTGTGGTCTGGTCTTAATCTCAAAAGAGCAGGAGCCAAAGTCAAATGGTTGGAGGTGTGCACCCCAAAAGCTGAAGGTGGACTGGGGTTAAAGACTCTTACTATTTGGAATAATGTTACTATGATGAGGCACTTGTGGGCCTTATGTAAAAAAGAAGACACTTTATTTGTTGCTTGAGTAATCAATTTTGTTTGTTGTTTAACAACCCTTAACCAGTACAACGAATGGCCAAACAACCACTACAGCTACAGCTTACATAAGGGGCCAATTGACATGGATTTATTTATTTATTCTTTATTTTTTGGTGCAGGTGGTTAAATTGGGGATGATTCAAGGGACGGAAAACAGGTAGTAATTTTGGGCTCATTGGAGTTGTATGTTCTATGTTTCCATGACTGCTTACTGTGCTTTATTGAATAAGTAGTTTTGATTGCCACATGAAGCCTATAATTTTGCACTTGGATTGTCAAGGAAAAAACTGAAATAAAAAAGAAAAAAGGAAAAAACTGAAATCAAGCAAGAGGAATTATGTCAAAAATTTTCAAGCTTTCTTTGTTAGGAAAATGCTATGGCTATTAATTTCTTTCCTGAATGTAGATCGATAATCTCCTTATGAGGTTGCTTGTGGACTTTTTGTGTGTGCGATTATTGGCAAGTGTTCCCTACGATTCTCTTTTTTTGTTTTGCTTTTGAATTAATTCTCAAGCTTTCTTTGTTAGGAAAATGCTATGGCTATTAATTTATTTCCTGAATGTAGATCGATAATCTCCTTATGAAGTTGTTTGTGGACTTTTTGTATGTGTGATTAATGGCAAGTGTTTACTATGATTCTCTTTTTTTGTTTTGCTTTTGAATTAATTCTCTCGGTTGCAAGAGTGTTACTTCTCACTGGATGAGTGGGAATTTTAACAAGCCATGGGAATATAGAGAGGGAATTAATGCAAATTTGATGGCCATCATCCACTTTTGTGGGTAGGAGTTGGATAGGGGTGGGTATGTGATGTGGTTTTTCTTACATGTCAGGGATAGATTCTTTGGTTGTTGGCTTCAAAATGAAGTAAATTTTGTTGGGAGAAGGTTAAATTTTCATCTAACTGGGTATTTGCAACGCTTCTCTCACATGGTTGAGACCTATACATACACAGAACTCCCTCCTCTATAATTGTAGACTTTCTTTGTTCTTTGCCTTTTAGTATGATTTAAGCCTTGGACTTGCTCTGATTTGTTTGATCAAATTACCTACAATGTGGTTGATTGCTTGGGTTTTAAGCACTGTTTTAAATGTTTTGAACAAATTTTAATGGGTCACACAATGGAGTCCAAGCGAGTTGTGGTAATCTATATTGCTTTTGCTCAGACATTTGCTGATGGAAAAAGTTTTTCAATGGTTCTGTTGTAAGTTCATTTAGTTTGCAGTTTATTACTTTATGTTGAAATGCCCATCGACCGTTTCAAACAGGGAGACTAAGTTGAATATTTTATATTCTTTTTCAAATCTTATATGCTCTTTCCTTAAGAAAAGTGTTGCTTCCTGTCTAAAGCGAGCATCAATGTTGTTGCTTGATGTTGTGAGCCGGTGAACACATATTCTAGAGAATATACTCAGTCAAATACTTTCTCTAAGAGGATGAGGTTAGATTGTTGGTGGCTAGATAATTTATCCATTAGTCATGATTCTCCTGAACATGTCATTTGATGGCTCAACAAATTGAGAAAACAGTAATTGCCTCTTAATTGTTAAATTCTTTAATATTCTTTTTGTGTCCTCTTCGTTTGATCATGTATATGGACATCTATATAATAAGGGAGGGGGGAATCTAAAAGATTCCAAAATAATATTCCAGTTGTAATCCCATTCGTAACTGGCAACTGCCTTTCCGGTTTGAAAGTTTCCAAAATTTGAAATTTTTAAAAATCATTAAAGAAATTTGGGTAAAGCTCAAAGGGGACAGTTCTCTCTCCTCTCTGGCTAGATAATTTGGCGTTGAAACACCCCATAACCGCCTCCACCACCGCCGATGCACAGCCACCATCTCTCCTATTTGTTGACCTAAACTATCACCGCCGTTGACCGCTACGTACCAGAACCACCGACGGTTGTTGCGTTGCGTGCTACTACCACCACTATTGTACCCACCAGCCCGATCTATTCTCACTCTCAGGTTTCTCTTCCTCACTTCTCTCTTTAGTAATCTACATGTTCTCAACTGCTGTTTAAGGCCGAATGGCTCTTTATTTTTGCAATCCCAAATTGTGGATTGATATCTTTTTATGGGATGATTGCCTTTCCTTCTGTAGCACCCGTCTTTACGGTAAAACTCATTCGATTAATGTTGGTCCTATTTTTGGGACAAACGTTTTACTAATGTATCAGGTTCATGCACATTTGGACCTCTATGTGCTTATGTGTCTGTAAGTTGCTTGGATAGGTTTCTTTCAGGCTATGAATTCTACTGAATTTTGGCACTTTCCCATGTGTTTTTGTTGCATTGGTGACTAAAAGCTTAGATGATGCAGCTGTTGTCGTTGGCTGTGAATTTTCCCAACTCCTTCGGGTTTTCTATTGTCTGTTTTTCATTTTAGAGAAATTGATATGGTCTCATTTTAATTTGTGTTGAAGATTAAGGAGCTGTTAGGTACTTCAAATTCAAAATATTTTCTCTTACAATGATAAGATTTATCAAGGATCATATTATTTATTCATTGAAGTAAAGTTTAGGAAAACTAATGCAGATAATTGGTGGTCGTCGTTATAACACTTTTCATTGGATGTAAGGTTTTGAGTAAAGTGCGTTGGGCTCAGCCAATTCGCTAGCTGATTTTTTGATTTTGATGTAGTTGGTTGATCACCTAATCTTGAGCTACTGTTTTAGCTTGAAACATATTGTTTTTTATGTTTTCCTACTGTTAGGTTTCACTTTCATTCAATTTGTTTTCTTCTTTTTGTGATAACTACTATGGGTGGTACTTTTCCTCTTTTTCCCTGTTCTCAAGCTCTTATCTGGTTTTTTTTTTGTGTGTGTGTCTATTTACAGGCCAACAATTGTTATGGTTAGTGGATGGCTTTAGTCAGTCTCAATTTGGGCGTGTCAATGTGGTATTCCACTTGCAGGGCGATAGAATGTGCATGCCCAAGATAGGTATGATTTTAGTTTGGTCCTTTTTCTAAAACCAACTTTAGAAATTTTTACATGATGTAGTTTGCTGTATTGTTGTAACTTCGAATTTTTTTTTTCCTAGGTGTGGCTTGATTATGTGATCTTGAGCTATTGTTTCTAGAGGAGGATCCTTGGAACTATCCCCATGTCAAAGCATTTATAAAATGCAATTGGTAACCGGTAAGGACACATTTTGGAAAAAAATTGCTACTCATAAACTCATTTGCTCCCCTCCCATATCACCAGGAGCATTTTATAGTCTAACATAGCGAAACCGAGATAGATGAGTCATTTTTTTTTCCAATTACGCTTGGTTATTATATAAGTTAGGGGTTGGACTATAATTACCCTCTAATATTGTCGTCTGCGAACAAACAAAATTATGCCTATTGATGGTAGGATTGTATTCTCTCCCTTTTTTGATTTGAAGAGTTACGACTTATGAGTAATGAATTGATATAGTGATATTGATTAGTTTTCCTCTTTTGCATTTTCCTTGATGCTATGATAGGAATAGAGTTTTGAGTTGGTGGTGATTCACTCTCCCTCTCTTAGGTAATTCTCTACCTTCCCTTGGTCCAATTGCAATAGGTATAGTTTCTTTATGCTAATTGGAAACCAATCATTAGATTTGTGATCAGAAAAATGCAATTGGACCTGAAATCATTTTGAATGGTTCTAGGATAATTTTAACTTTTGGTTTAAGTTGTGTTCTAATTTGAGTTTTTTTTTTTTTTTTTTTCCTTTTGGCAGATATGATCCCATGACTGAGTGGCCGTTAATTATGAATTTCTTTAACTTTGTCTTCCTTTGCTAAACTTTTATTTGGTTTGGTTTCTTGGTTAAATTGTTCATTAGCCACAAATTTATTCAGTAGTCAATTTCTTTTTTTGGTCAAACGAAAATTCGGTAGTTAGTTTCTTTGCTTGCTATTTGACAACCACAAATACTGCTTGGATTCCTAATGCCCTCCTTTTATATGGGATTGGAATGTTCTTTTATTTCTCTTATTTGTAGAAGTAGATTTTGATAGCAATTGAGTTGGACTATGGAGATTAACAATGTGTGAGAATGGTTGGTTTAGTATAAGTAATTTTTTGAACATGCACAGGTAGAATGACTTTTATTCATATTCATGGAATGTACGGAATCTGTGGAAATCCAATAGCTTTCGTGAATGGTTTGGTTGACTATATCTGCAGGGGATATTGAATGCTATGTTATTTTGAATAGCAGCTTCAAAACTCTTACAATTGATCAAGCTTTTTATGTTAGTTTGAATTGTTTTGCTTGATTTGTTGAGTTATATCTTCGATTTAGAGTAAGCGATATTAGTGTTGATAGTGCAAGCAAGTTCTACATTATTGTTTGTCAATGCATTTGTGTGCCTTTAAGCACGGATTCATTTGCACTCAGATTTCAGTCCTTTGAAGTTTAACTATTTTCATAATTTCAATACACACTGGTGGACCAGGAAAAACAAGTACACACTCCTCGATAATTTATTTTAGTCGTATTCAAAAACGTGTTGCGCCGTGCCTTCAGTCACGGGCTCAATCCTTAGGACTTACTATTAAAAGAGTGTATCTAAAGATATGTAGTGACAAGCATAAAGTTGTTATTATAATCTTAGGCTTTGTGTAGATATGTAGAAAGAAGTGGAAAAAATGAGAAGACTCTAAAAAATTTCCTTTCTTTGTTTGGTTCTTAAAAAAAATGAGGGAAATTTTCAAATCTCCATTCAACTTTCTTCTAGATTTTTTTTTTTAATTTTCTTCTCAATTATTTATATTCTTTCCCTAGGTTCCAAACAGTGCCTTAGATTGAGTGAGAAGGTAAAAAAAAAAAAATGGAGTTGTTGTCGCACAAGATTTGAATCCGGATCCCTTAGGCCTTGAGAATTTTCAGTTGACGATCAAACCAGTAGGACCATTCTTGAAACACTTTTCTCAAAAAGTATATGTATATCCCCTCAAAAGGGAAAATGATCTCGCCTCCCGCAGGAGTCGAACTTGTGTCAGCATGGTCCGAAGAAAGCATCCGACCAACGGAACCAAGACAGAGAGAGAGAGAGAAAATTTCCAATGAGGGATCCTGTACGGCCTTACCGTGCGGGACTCCTCTTTTCAGATCAAATTGCGACGATCCGAGTCGCTCAATGTGTTTAGAACGTGATTTTAAGAGTATTCGCGAGAAATCAGCAAAAAAAATGATCGGAAAGGGTTTGATCCGAGCAGTTTTTTACTGAATCTTTTAATAAAAAACAGTTCGGATCAAGCCCTTCTAGATCATTTTTTTGCTGATTTTTTGCGGGTACTCTTAAAATCATGTTCTGATCACTTAGTGGCTCAGATCGTCGCAATTCGATCGGAAAAGCAGAGTCCTGCACGGTAAGGCCGTGCAGAATCCCTTATAGAATCCGGACTAATATATATATACACACACTATCAAAAAAAAAAAAAAAATGGTTGCCCAAGCCCGAGGCTTTACCCCGGGGCTGGACCTGAGCCTAGAGCAAAGTTGAAAACTTGAAATAACGGCCGGTTCGAGTGACCCGCATCGTCCGGTATGACGGTTTATCCGATTTTTCGTTTTTAGAGCGGTCTTGCAAATAGAACGGTTTTATTGGTTGACCGGACCGTTGTCTTGACCGGTTACCGGTTCAGCCAGTTGAACCGGCTGGTCCGGGTTTCAAAACACTGCTTCAGTAGTTTGGGCGGACAGGGAAGGAAAAATTGTTGGGGAAAAAAGATGACGTGTAAAGAATTTCTGACGTGGTTTGAGTTGGCCAACGAGATGCACGAATTAAGCGCGGGAAGACGCGAGCAGGAACGTGTAAGCAGGCGGAGGAAGCATGGCTTGCCACGTCGGAATTCCTTGAATTCCTTATAAAAGCCATGGCGAAGAAATGGAGTTTCCAACATCGCACCAGGGAGAGGGTAGAAAGTGGAGAACTCCACACACGACGGAAGAAAATAAAAAAATATATTCGCCTCCTCCTCTGATCGATGTGTCTGCCTAAGCCCCATTCAATTATCAGCTCTGTTCGTTTGTTGCTTGCAAAGTTTCTTTCTTTGCCTGAAGACTTAAAATTGGCAAGGTTCAAGACATCTACCGTTGTTTAAGCTTCTCCACATCATCATTTTTTCGTCTTGTTTGATTACCAATAAACTATTTCCGCCATAAACAACCCCCTCACAATCCCAACACACACACACGCTCCCGCTCTCTCTCTTATCTTTGGGATTTGGAGGCAAAATTGTCGCTTTCAGATGACATCCACGCGGGTGCGTTGGGCCCAAAAAGGCAGATATCCGCAGGGTCAATCTTTTCCCAGACAATTGAACGAGAAATACTTATTGATGGATCACAAGCGGCACCAAAAGATGACACAACGCTGCCGTTTGAGTGTTGCCGCTAAACTGGTCGGCGAAGGCACGAACACATCCTCTAACAAATTCGGTTTGGATTATTTGATTCGTTCTGATCATCGTACCCGTGATGACTGGACGGAGATCAGCAACGCAGGCTCAAACAAAAGAACCTTTGACAAGGAGGACGCCAACTCTGAAAAACTCGACCAATGGATGAGAGACTCTGTTGTAGAGGTCAGTTCTTACAATTCATTTGACTTTGTTATCCACCTCACAAGCCATCAAATGCTATCAGCAACGCCCTTTTATTTTGTTAATGGGAAACCAAACTCCATGGCCACTGGTTCCGCAACTGAAACAGTCACTACATTTCGTACATTAAGTTAGTTTGACTAATGTATCTCCCTTTGAGCAAAATGGATGACTTGCAACTGAAATTCAGTTATCGGGATCAATATATTGTACTACTGTCGTTGCACACGTACCACGTAGTAACGCTAATTCTTTTTTGTTTGAAGACATGACAGTTGTCACTGATTCCTATTTTTGGCCATGGTTTGTAGATTGTGAGTAACATTGGCGAAGCACCTTTGTTGTTGCACATATATTCTGACGATGAAAGGAAGGAATCTTCGTCAAAGACATCTAATAGATTGGTCATAGAGAAAGCTGTTGCCGAGAGCTGGCCTATAATTAAGGGAAGATGGAAAGTGGGAAGCCCTGTTCCAAATGGTGTTATTTTGGTGGAAGAACTTAAAAGCAAAGAAGATGCTGTTAGTCACGATGAAGAAGACAGGTGGAATGATGCAGACAGTAACAACCAATTGCACTCCACAACTAAAACATGGGGTGTGCTCATTCAAGCTAAAGGGCTTAATTACAGTGCTTGTTACATCCTAAGGACTTGTCGAGTTCAAACCTTTTTTGGGGTTTGCACCCACTTTTATTTAGTAAGGGTCAATTGCTTTGTAGAAAATGCTGACACTCAGCTGAAGAAAATGTGGTTGCAAAGATGATGCATCTGTTTGAGGTTCAATGATGTGATTTCTCTTGTACATTTTGTTTTTGGATTCATTCAACATGACCACATGAAAATTTATAGAAACTTCAGTTATATTGTTATTCCTTTTTGGAAGGCTTTCAGGTGCTTTGTTAGCACTTTCGGGTTGGGATTGTGGATGATGCTCTGAAGTTACTTTACTCGCTGTTGACATTGCCTTTGATGTAAATGTTTTGCTTTTGGAGATCCGTCAACTGCTAAATTGTAGACACCCTATTCTGGACCATCCGGATCAGCACGTTCGCGGTCTTTTAGTTCCCCGATGATGATTAAACGGTCGAGAACTTCCCGAGGTCGAAGGAAGGTCGTGAGCTTTGTGTGTTGGACCCTCCTCTTTCAAACCATTTCAAACCCCTTCAAAACCCTTCAAATCCAGAGCCAAATAAACCTCAGCAGGCCACACCTGGCTTACGCCACCCTTTCCTTGGCGTGCGCCAGCATTTCGCCACGTGTTGGACATCGACCGTTGACCGAGTTTGACCTGGCGCACGGTGGCTTAAGGGTGGCGTACGGAGGGGTCAAGGCCGGTCAAATCACCGCTTTTCTGTCACGTGCTCGAGACTTTGTAACCAACCCAGTACAGTACAGAGCCTCCTGATCATTGCATGCTGCAGGGCCGTCCCCCTCTCTCTCCTACACACTCCATCAAGGCAAGTCCCATGCATTAAATGCATGGGAGGCTCCCTCCTAAACCTAACCAACCCCTAACCTCAGTTGGCCAGCCCTGATCTCAGTCCCTCTCTCCATCATAAATACCCCCCTTGCATTCATTTGCAAGGGGTTAGCAACATTCATTAACCAAGGTTCATTCCCCCTTCTCTCCCTTGCTCTCTCTCCTCCATTGAAAGAGTAAGGATAAGAAGAACACCCCTCTCCACTTACCAGTCAATACATACCCTCCATCTTCAACCCTCCAAGCTCACTCCCACTCCTCCATCTCTAGTGCCAAAGGTATACCACCTTTGCACTGCTTTCTGTTTTCTGCCCCTGAGGGGAACCAGAAGGGTTCTGGCTAGTAACTGATACTAGTCCAGACCCCTCTCTGGTAAAATAAACCAGTCGTAATGGTCAATCCATGGCGCACGCCACCTTATTTGAGCCGTACGCCACCTTTGGCTGTACGTGCACAGATGGCGTGGGGGACATGGGGGACCATTTTAGTGCTTATTTCCTTCATGTCATCACCTTCCAGCATGCTAAATAATCGGTTTACCGCTTTCTGAACCTTAGAGCTGTGTAAGTGTAGTTGTCAATATTTGTTTCTTCCCGTCTTTAAGGCCTCTGGGTTGCTTCTGGTCATGATCCAGAGCCCAGATGATGTAAAGCCAAGCACTGACCAACGAGCAAACCTGGCGTACGGTCCCAGTTGGGTGGCGTACGGCATGCTTGACACAAGGCAGTGCGTGGCCCTTATATCATGAGTCCTTCCCGGCCTTTTATTTCTTCCCCACTCTGTTTATGGGGTTTGTTGTGCCTTTCCTTGGCTCTTAGCCATTTCTTATGCCTGTCTGCCTGTATTTTGTACTCAAAGCTATATTGATTAACTGCGTGGTTTGTCCTGGGTGTGCGCTGGTCCCTTCCAGAGCCCAGAGGGTTGAGAATAGGAGCCGTGAGAAATCAGATAGGTAGTGTACGCCAGCCCATAGGTGGCGTGCGCAGGGTCTACTGGCGTGTAGTGGTTCTGCCATTGCGTGCCAGCATGTCATCTGCTCACGTACCCGACGAGCAGCGTACACCACCTCACTGAGCTCTTTTACAGTGCTTGTTCTCAATCTATGTTCTTACGTTTAATTCAATTCAAGCAAGCAAATCATCATCCATAAACATTTTGTCATATAACTGCAAGCTGTTACAGTTTTAACCCCCATTAACTGTTCCCCGCCCTAACTGGCTAAAAATGATCAAATGAGAGAAAAATGCAAACGTTTTACAAAATGCCCGAGTAGAGACCGATCTCCGGATTGGGCGAGAGGGGGTGCCATAAAACCCTTCCCCTCTCGTAACCTGGCTCCCGAACCTCAGATATCGAAGGTGACGACGGACCAGTTTGCACCTCTTCAAATCAAATCAAACCCTTTTTCAAATCAAATCAAAAACGTAGCAAACGTTCTCGAGTTCGGTTCCTTGGGTGCCTCACCGCTAAAACCCGAGTGGCGACTCTGAATCGAAGCGTTTCGCCGCGCCGTATTTTCAAAGAGGGCCGCAAACCAAAATCGGGCGATTTTCGGGGCGTGTGCCCACAGTGGCGACTCTGCTGAGGAATAATTGCATTAATCCATATTTGGCGATTAATACATGAAAGAACAATTTCCAAAAGCTTGTCAAAACAGTACGCTTCGCGCTGCTGAAGAACGGAATGGTAACGTAACAGGATCTCAGCATCCGACCAATCCGAACTGGGGCTTTTACTATTGTTCACTTATGTAGTTTTCTCCAAATATTGATTAATGAAAGTGAGCCAAGCTCAAAAGGCATTTTCAAAACCTTGCGTTTCTCTCTCATTCTAAATCATTCTTCGGCATTTTTCCATTTGCATCGATGTTGGATAAACCCCGTTGAGGTGTTTTGGGTAACCGGCACAGTTTACTGGAGCCCGGGGTCCTCGAATGCCCAACAACCTTGGACGATGATGAGTCGTATTACCGTTCGACCATCGCTTTGCTGCACGCATTGCAATGGGAGGTATGCCGCGGCTTTAGTCAGAGGAACCCCTTTAAGCCAAAACCGGCCTCTACATGCGTACGAAGCACTAGAACCTTTCAACCTAAGACAGGAACCTACAGGGTAGGATTACTTGCATCTAACCCCCATAAACTGTCTATGTGTTACCGCTTTCCTTATCGCATGCCTGTACATACATACATTCCGTTTTGCGTAGGAGCATGCTAGGGCGGCTTTTTAGGTCTGTCTCGAGTTCGTCTCATGACTATTAGGGCCCTGCCATGGACCGATGACGAGTCATGCATCTCGATGTTGCGCGTTATCAATTTCCAAAATCCTTGGGTCAGCGAGACTTTGGGAAATCAGGACCGTTTAAGTCTTTTTCTCTAAACCTGGTCGAAATTTCAAACAGAAAACTAGGAACAACGAAGAGAATGTCGTGATACTCACACCATCCCGGTTAAAGTGCTAATCACTTACACCATCAAGGCTCCGGCACAGTGCTGCTTACGCCACCTCGGTTATGGTATCACGCCGTCCGCACCAAGTTGTTCCGACCTCCAAAGTTGAAACTTCGAAAAGGAGCAGTCAAAAGGCTTAGATTGTCTTGACATCCTTTAGTATCCATCGATTCCAAATAAGGATGCACAGTCGAAAAGAAATCCGAGGACTCTATGGCAGCGTCCTAACAGCATGGGTTGGACTCCCTCTAAGTGTTAGAGTCTAGGAGGACACCGACGACGTTGGCATGCCCACTTCTTTCAATTCTTTCAAAATAAACTGTTGCAGGCTATCATTGAGCTCGTCTATTTTGCTGTTTAGCTGAACTATGGGGAGCTTCGAAATCAAGAGCCAAACCTGCTTGGGAATGTCCGTCGGGTCTGCTTGAGGGTCTGTTTTGGGGTTTGCCTTTCTGCTCGGCACAACGGAAGCTCAGTTCTGCACTCTGTCAAGGGAGGATTCGCCGCCGACCACTCCGCACGAATCTCCTCCATCCTCTCCATCTCCTCCTGCAACTCCGAAACTGGTCAAAGCCGAAATTCTAGACATGGCCGATGTTCCACCTCCGAATCTCACTACCATCCTAGCCGACCTCCAGCACAACCTAGCCATCATGCAACAAAGGGCCGACCAGGCCGACACTGCTATGACCAATCTGCAAGCTCTCATCAACGAGAGACTGCCGGCTGCAAGAATAGAGGGCGAAGGGCGAGAGCGCGAAGGCCCAGTTGGGGAGGACATTCCGGCCGAACAGCCCGCCGTGAATCCCGAAATGGTTGCCCTAATTGCCAAAATGGCCAAGCTAGAAGAGTCAGTGGCCAAATCAGAAAGGATCAGCGCCGGAGGGTTAGACATGGACCGTCTCTGCCCCTTTCCAAATG
The DNA here is from genome assembly GCA_019656275.1 of Rhododendron kiyosumense. Taxonomy (NCBI): domain Eukaryota; kingdom Viridiplantae; phylum Streptophyta; class Magnoliopsida; order Ericales; family Ericaceae; genus Rhododendron; species Rhododendron kiyosumense. The sequence goes on from BPLS01000580.1 coordinate 134,744, forward strand.
CACGACTCCCGGAGAGGTTCAAGATGCCCGATTTTGCAAAGTTCGACGGGACGGGCGACCCGAAAACTCACTTGCTAGCGTATCACGGTGCAATGAAACTGCATGGGGTCGAAGAGGAAGCAATGTCCCAGCTGTTCCCTCAAACTTTGGCGGGTCCAGCCTTCCAGTGGTTTCTATCCCTCGATGTCTCCAAGCGCAAGACATGGGAGGACATAGGCGCAGCCTTCTTCACTCAATACAGCTACAACTCCCAGCTGAAGATGACTACCCGAGAGTTGGAGTCTACTAAAATGACCACAAAGGAGTCCTTTGCGGAATTCATCAAGCGTTGGAGAACTAAGGCTGCCGTCATGACCGATCGGCCGAGTGAGAAGGATCAGATCCGCATCATCTCCCGTAACCTGCTGCCCGACTTTGCCAAGAATCTAGTGTTAGTCCAAGGAGCCGACTGGGATACCTTCTTTGAATCTGGTCTCGCCATCGAAGAAGCTCTCCAAACTGGGGTACTGCCGCGTAGCGACCCTCCACCTTCCTCCTCAGGATCAAAGGCCAAAACCCGTGCTTACACCGGGAGCAGCGCTGCCTTATTCGGTAACAGCAACTACGCCAATGCCACGTCCGCCGGGAGCAGCACTGCCCAGGACTCCCACCACATCGCCGACATCAATCAAGTCCAGACTCCTCAGAAATCCCGAAACCGCAACCAACCCCGGAACTTCACCAAATTTGAGGCTCCACTCTCCCAAGTGCTAGAAAGATTGACCAAATCCGGTCATCTCAAACCGCTGGATCCAACTCCATTACCTCAAAACTTATCCCCTAGCCACAACTCAAATGCTTTCTGTGCCTACCACCAGATGCCTGGTCACTACACCGACTCTTGCTATCGCCTCCGTCATGCGATACAAGATTTGGTAGATAGCGGAACCATTCCTACCCCTCCGAAGCCCAATGTAATTACCAACCCCATGCCGCAGCATAACGGCCACCCTCAAATCAACCAAATCAACCTCACCTCCACTACAATCCAACCAAGCTCCACCATATTCAACCCCACCGACCATATAGCCCCAATCTCCTGTCCCAAACCTGTTGTGACCTTCCCGGGGGATGCCAGTATCAACATGCTAGCCGTCGGTTGGAACTTAGAAGACAAAGCAAGGGAGTGGGAGGAGCTAGCTCTCGACTGGGAGGAGCAGTATCATTTGGGTTTCCCTCAGGATCCCGTGGTCGATCAAGCACAGCAAGACCAGTGGGAGGATGAATGGATTGCAGCACGAGCCGACCCGCTAGATGGCCTGTCGCTGTTCATGCTTTTCTACCAGCCGGAACCAGTCTTGCCCGAGGAGGAGGACAAAGTATATGTGTGGGCTGTGGAACCCGATTTTGTGCAACCCGTCGAGCTCCAAGGCATGGGAGAGATCAACACTGACAGCGACGCGGGCGAGCAGTACTTGGAATTTTACGTCGAAAAGGAGAGTGCTTCCGATGAGCCCCGCCGGCTAGGAGCCTTCCTACCTTTGATTGATGCGCTCTCTGACGCCGTGCATGAGTATGACCTCGTGGTGGGGCCAACTCTCAACATCGTCCCTGTGGACCAGCCACGTCCTTTGGTGGCTCCGAGTGAGGACTGTTCAATCATGACTCTCAACGCGCCACCCGATGATCTGTGGAATGTTGATGAGATCGTCAACCTGAATGCAGACCCTCTTCTAGCTGACTTGTGGAAGGATGACAGAGTGGTCGACATGCAAGTGGGAGAAGAAATTTGGACAGTCAACACTGCTCTGGTAGACTCAGGCTTTTGGGATGTACCGTTCGTCACTAATCCGGGAACACCTTTTGAGGAAGCTGCCGCACAGGATCCGACCTTTTGGGAGGCACAAGTCATGAGCGATCTGGAATGGGTTACGGCTTCGGATCAAGTTGCATCGATCGACAAAGGGAAGGGCAGGCTAGAGGAAGTTCCTGCGGATTTCTGGGATTTTGTGGACACGTCGCCTTGGTGGGAGGTTGCTAACGTCACTAGGAGCGGCCGAGTTTTCCAACCGCCTAATCTTTCGGGTGGGAGCTCGTCCAATCCCGGCAATGATCAAAGACTCACTGCTCCCTCCACTCAAAAGAACGCTCCGGCCATTCCTAGCGGGGTACCCGAAGAGGATGCTATTCTGAAGCAGTTGGAAAGGATCCCTGCCGCTGTCTCTGTCTGGGGTCTGATTTCGTCGTCAAAGGAGCATCGAGAAAGGCTGTCTTCAGCACTGGCCCGCCTCACTGTGCCGACCGACATTACCCCCGAGGCCATGGTTGCCTTGGTTTTACCACTGCTGTCCAAGCACTCCGTCACCTTCACCGAAAAGGATCTACCCGTCGACGGAACTGCTCACAATCGCCCGCTGCACATCACCATCAAGTGTAAGGGACATTGGGTGCCAACCGTACTAATCGACAATGGGTCCGCGATCAACGTCTGCCCAATGAGGGTTGCTTATCGTTTGGGGCTCACCAAAGCTGATCTCACCCCTTCCAACTTAGCAGTCAAGGCTTACGACAACACGCGCCGCGTAGTCGAGGGGACTCTCATGCTGAAGCTTGATGCCGAGGGTTTCGAAATGGACGTGGAGTTCCATGTGGTTGACATCCCTGCCACTTTCAATTTGCTTTTGGGAAGGCCGTGGCTGCATAGAGCGGACATCATGGCTGTGCCGTCGACTCTCCATCAGAAAGTCATGCTGGGGCTTCCAACCGGAACCTTAACCATCTGCGGGGACTCCGGGATCCGCCCGCTCAAGGATGATGGGACCCCTGTCTTAGGAATCATGCACGGAGAAGAAGACTCGGACTTCGGAGGGTTTGCTTTTGACACCTCCGGCTCAGTCCTAGCTATTGTCATGGATGACGACTTCATCATCAGCTCTACTGCCCTCGAAATCATGAGGAAGATGTCATTCATGCCTGGCTTAGGGCTCGGGATCAACCAGCAAGGGATCGCTGAGTTCCCTGTCTTTCCCTTTACCGAAGGCCGCTTTGGCCTGGGATACACTCCCCCTACCAAAAAAGCCAAACTAGGGAAAGACACGGGAAAACCTCGGACCCTTTATGGTAACCCCGACAGCTATTTCGTCCGTGAAGGAGGAGGCATTGCTTATCTGGGGCAGGCTGAACCGTTTTGGGATCAAGTGACCAGGACTTGGCTACCGGGCTTCGAGATCTTCGCCGCCGACACTTGGTCCGATGACGAAGAGGAAATAGCAAAAGAGGAGCTAGCTGCGAAGGAGTTCAAGAAGCAGTTAGTTGCAATCAAGGAAAGGGCTGACTGGTTGGTTGCTTTTGATCAGGGGGATTTAGAGGTGCTATTCTCCCAAGTAGGTTTGGTTGGCAAGGAAGACGAGGCTGAAGTGCTGATGCTTGGGCCCGACTCTCCAGATCTTCTCAACGATCCGACCTCCCTCATCGTCGAAGCAAAGGGTAGTCTTAATAATTGCATTTTTACTCCCCGTCTAACATGCATTGACGATGTATCTGAATCTGACACGGAGTCTGTCGAGTCTAAGTCTAGCTCAGAGTCGGAGTTTGTGCCTCTCGGCCCTCCACGTCATAGCTTTTACTTCGAGTTCGAGTCGACTGTACTTGGCAACCCCTCTGGGTTTTATGAAATGCATGATCCTGCTTCCGACTACTTTGCTGATTTCTATATAAACTGTGTCGACCCCGACGATGAAGGAATCGACTTTGACGGGAACATCCCGGCCGAGTTGCGCTCCCTCATCGAAAGGGAGGACGAAAGGCATGCTCAGCCTCTAAAAGACGAAGTAATTTTAATAAATCTGAAAGATGAGGATGATCCCCGCATGATGCAAATCGGTTCCACCTTGTCTCCGAAAAACCACGCGGCCACAATTGAGGCTCTCAAGGACTACGCCGTGGTTTTTGCTTGGTCTCACGCAGACATGCCCGGTATCGATCCCGAAATCGTCCAGCACAGAATCCCTTTGCTACCAGGGGCTGTCCCTGTCAAGCAGAAGCTCCGCAGAATGAGGCCGGATTGGGTTCAGAAGATCAAGGAAGAGGTCACCAAGCAGATTGACGCAGGATTTCTGAGGGTGGCTGAATATCCCCAATGGATTGCCAACATCGTACCCGTGCCCAAGAAGGACGGAAGGATCCGGGTCTGTGTCGACTTCAGGGACTTGAACAAAGCAAGCCCCAAAGACAGTTTTCCCTTGCCTCACATCGATGTGCTTGTGGACAACACGGCGGGGCATGCTTTGCTTTCGTTCGTTGACGGTTTCGCAGGATACAATCAGATCTTCATGGCTCCAGAGGATCAAGAGAAAACAGCGTTCATCACTGAATGGGGAACTTACTGCTATGTCAAGATGCCGTTTGGCCTAAAGAACGCCGGTCCCACTTTTCAAAGGGCTCAGACGACCTTGCTTCATGACTTCATCCACAAGACAGTCGAAGTATACGTCGATGACATGATTGTGAAGGCCAAGGAGGAGGACGACTATATTCCTGCACTCAGGCAGTTTCTTGAAAGGCTTCGCAAGTACAATGTGCGCCTCAACCCGCAGAAGTGTACATTTGGGGTCACAGCAGGCAAAATGTTGGGGTTTCTGATCACTAGAAGAGGAATCGAAGTGGACCCGTCCAAGATCAAGGCAATTCTCGAAATGGAGCCTCCGCAGACTGAAAAGGGAGTTCGAAGTTTCCTGGGAAAGGTGCAGTTCATCAGTAGGTTCATCGCCAAGCTGACCCTAACTTGCGAGCCGCTGTTCCGTTTGCTCAAGAAGGACGTCCCGTTTGAATGGTCAGAAAGGTGCCAAGCTGCTTTCGAGTCGATCAAGGCGTACTTGCAGAATCCGCCAGTGCTGATGCCGCCAATTCCGGGTCGACCATTAATCCTGTACTTGTCTGTAACTCCGACAGCTATGGGTTGTTTGCTAGCGCAAGAAGGGGAAAACAGAGCCGAAAGGGCCATCTACTATCTGAGCAAGAAGATGTCTGACAGCGAAGAGCGATATACCTCTCTGGAGAAGACGTGTTGGGCACTAGTCTGGGTCACTAAGAGACTTAGACACTACATGCTAGCCTATTCGGTGAAGTTGATTTCTCGGATGGATCCAATCAAGTATCTGTTTGAGAAGCCAGCGCTCACCCATAAGCTAGCACGTTGGTTGCTCCTGTTAGCTGAGTTCGATCTCCAGTATGTTACAAGGAAGTCAGTAAAGGGCCGTGCTGTGGCTGAATTTCTGGCTGATCATCCGGTCGAAGGGCCCGAAGATGTGGATTTCACTTTCCCGGACGAGGATGTGCTAACTGTGATCGAGGAAGTGTGGACGCTTTATTTCGATGGGGCTGCCAACCAGAAGGGATTTGGAATCGGGGTGTTGCTGATCACGCCCGCTGGTGCTCATATTCCACTCGCTTTCAAACTGAATTTCGACGTCACCAACAATCAAGCTGAGTATGAGGCCTGCATCGTGGGAATGGAAGCAGCAATTGCACTGGGAGTCGAGAAGCTCGAAGTTATCGGAGACTCAAACTTGGTGGTTTCCCAAGCTAACGGAGAGTGGAAGGTCCGTGAGGAAAAGCTGAAGCCTTATCATCAAGACTTGGAGGAACTGATTCCTCGTTTCAATAGGGTGACTTTCACCCATGTTCCCCGCTTGAGGAATCAGTTCGCCGACGCCTTGGCGACTTTGGCTTCAATGATCGAACTACCGATAGGGGTCAAGATGCGACCGATTGTGATTGAACAGAGGGACCTGCCCGCTTATGAATACGTCAACGCCATCGACGATGTCGATGATGGCCTACCCTGGTATCATGACATCTGGAACTTTGTGGAGCGCGGGGAGTTTCCCGCCGGGGCTACTAAGAAGGATCGAATCGCCTTGCAACGTTTAGCCGCTCAGTACATCATCTGTGGGGGGAAGTTGTATCGAAGGTCTCACTGCGGGATGCACAAGCTGTGTGTGAACGGCGCCGAAGCAACAAGGATAATGGAGGAGATTCACGAAGGAGTCTGCGGTCCTCACATGAGCGGCGTCATGCTCGCAAGAAAAATCCTCAGGCAGGGGTACTATTGGTCCACGATGGAATCACAGTGCATTGACTACGTACGGCGCTGCTACAAGTGTCAGATTCACGCGAACTTGCAGCATGTTCCTCCATCCGAGCTGTACGGCATGACCTCGCCTTGGCCTTTCTCAGTATGGGGAATCGACGTCATCGGGATGATCAGGCCCTCCGCTTCAAACGGCCACAAGTTCATATTGGTAGCCATCGACTATTTCACCAAGTGGGTCGAGGCAGAATCTTACAAGACCCTGACAACCGTTCAAGTTGCGCAGTTCATTCGAAAGAACATCATCTACCGGTACGGTGTGCCTCAGGCTTTCGTTTCAGATAATGGGAGTCACTTCAAAGGTAGGGTCCTGGAGCTTTTCGAGGAATTCAAGATCAAGATCCATCACTCCACGACCTATCGTCCGCAAACAAACGGAGCAGTCGAAGCAGCGAATAAGAATGTCGAGATGATCATCAAGAAGACCGCTGAGTCTGCAAGGGATTGGCACGAGTTGTTACCATTGGCCCTTTGGGGGTATCGTACTTCGATCCGCACTTCCACGGGTGCAACCCCGTTTTCCCTGGTCTACGGAATGGAGGCAGTTCTCCCTGTTGAGCTCGAAATTCCGTCTCTGAGAATCATGGCTGAAAGTGGTCTCGAGGAAGCTGAGTGGCTGAGTGGCAGATTCGTCGAGCTGATGTTGTTTGACGAGAGAAGGCTCCGGGCACTGTATCATGTTCAGGGGTATCAGCGTCGAATTGCCCGTGCATTCAACAAGAAAGTCAAGTCGAGAGGTTTGGTCGAAGGCGACATGGTTACTAAGGAGATCCGGGCTCCAGTATTCGATCCCCGTGGGAAATTCAGGCCGAAGCGCTCTGGTCCGTACATCATCAAGACCATCCTATCCGGGGGTGCTGCTAGGCTCATTGACCTCGACGGCAACGAGTTCAGTACTTTGGTCAACCTGGATCAGCTCAAGCGCTACTATCCCTGAGAGATGCTCGTTGGATCGAAAACCACAAGGGTGGGCGATTCCAAGCAAAAGTTAGAGCAGCCTGCTAGATCGAAAACCCAAGGGGGCGGTCTAGGCAAAAATAAATAGGCAAAATCGAAAAGCTCGCTAGACCGAAAACCTATCAAGGCGGTTCTAGGCAAAAGTTAGAGCGTAAAAGGAGAGGCAAAATACACGAGCGAACCTTTGCCTGAACTACGTTCTGACCTGATTCCCTGCAAAGGGATACGTAGGCAGTCTCTCAATGAGACCCGGTCATATCCTATCGAGCTGATCCATAGTCTAGCATTTTGGGTTTCTCTACCAAGGCCGAGACAATTCAAAGCTCAAAAGGGGAAAACCCTTCATCTTTCGACTTTATTTTGCAAAACTACTACGTCTAATACACAAGCTGAGCATAAAAGCCTTAAAAGAAATGAAGCATGAGAAACAGAACAAAATGCTTGAGAAGCCTAAACGGCTCACAGTTTATTCTAAATACAGCAAAGTGGTTTGGAGTCAGTCAATATTTGCTCTTGCGTGCACATCTGCTCTCAACCATCGTCTATAGCGATTCTTTAATCGAGGGTCGAAATCTGGCATCTCCGCCCGGAGAATCCTCAGGCCCCAGCGCCTCTGATAGCCGCCCAGCGTCTGAGCATTGAAATTGGGAAGACGGAAGCCCCCGACGCTAATTTGGACATTTTCCTGCGAAGCGCCCAGTTGGCGAAGGATCCGCCCAGGGATATAGAAGGTGAAGCTGGTCAGCCCCGCAATGACCATCCTGTCGAAACCATCGGAATGGATGGCCATGTCCGGAAGGTCCAGCCAAGGACACCTCCAAGCAATTTCATTGGGCTGCATCTCCTGCATGAATTCGTACCAGCCCTCCACATCCAAGTCAGGATACCGCATCTCTCTCTGATGAACCCGTTTTGGAAACAAGTTCCAGCCCGCCGCCGGTGGATGCAACAGACTCAGTTTGTCCGACAGCCACAGCTGCATGAGTGACAAAACAAGTAAGGAGTCAGATAAAGCCTGAGCGACAAAACAAGTGAGAAGCTAGGAAGTAGCCTGAGCCGAGTGTCGAGGTAAAACGAGAATGTGCGATAAACCAGAAAAAGGTGAGCTGAGTGAGTTTACCTGAAGCAAGAGCGGGCTCCCGCTGAACACAGCCGACTGGCCTGTGCTCACCAAATCCAAACCCAAGAGTGTCTCCGCCAGGACCAAAGGGATCACGTTTCTGCGCGCCCCCATCTGAGCGGCCACGCTCACAAGCAAAGGACTGACCCGCCCGTCGGCCGGGACGAGCAAGTAGGCCGCGAGCAGGCAAATGACTAGAGCAAAGCGCCGGCGCGCTTGAATTTCCTCGCTGCCCGGGCTATCTAAGTTGACAGCCGGACTGTACATCTCAACTAGCCGGAAAATGTTCACCTGCCCGCCTTCCAGGATTGTGTTAGCCAAGCCTCGGGGGATACCAAGCGAGCTAGCCAATAGCTTCGGCATGCTCTCTTGGTAGGGAGGAACGACGAGCGTCGAGGACGCATAGGTGCGGAGGTACGCTTGAAACTCCTCCACGGTCGGGCACATCTCATCATCACCAAAGCGGAAGACATGCACATCCGGGTCCCAGAATCTCAGGGCGGCCCACAACAGCGCCGGTCGGATAGGCACATGTCGAAGAAAGCGGAACGAGGAAAGCCCGTGGTATTGAAAATTGAGCCAATCGACACTTAGAAAGGACACTAGCCAGGGCCTGATCAGTGTTGGGAGAGGGTTATCCATGGGCAAAGCTGAATTTATACTGAAGAAAGTGGGTAATTGGTGCTGTAAATACCCTGAAGTGGGCATCCCAGCTTTATAGGCTCTCAAGTCACCGTTGCATTTCGCATAAAGCATGGAGCCAAGTGACTAGCCCCCAAGGGAGCATCCCATCAAAGTACCCTGCCTCCCTGAGCCTTCAGAGACCGTGTGAAAACCGTGTAGGGATAAAAACAAACTCCCCCTGGAAAAGGACGGTTGGTCAGTGCAAGTGGATCTGACTCTCAGGATTTTGGCGTACGCCACCTTGTAATTGGCGTACACAGGGTTTCTTCGTTATTGGCGTACGGAGCAAAAGCCTTGGCGTACGCCAGGTTGGTAAACCAGAAAACAGTTCTCAGCAGCTACTGCCTTCGCATGTTCGTTTTTCGTCCCGAGGGTTGCTTTGCCCATTTCTTGGTTCCCCCAAGTCTTAAACATCATTTGAGACTGCGGTAAAGCATCGGAACTCAAAAGCCGCGCCCATCGAAGATTTTGGACCCCCGGAGGCCGGTTTCAAGCTCAAATCGAAGATACGGAGTGCCGAATCTCGTTTTCAGGGGTCTCGCCAAGTTTTGTTATACCGTACATGTCACATAGGCCTTATGTGACTGCACGGGGGTGTCGGTTTCAGTCCGGGACCATATCGAGTCGTCCTTTGCGTCTTATGTCCGTTTTTGCGACATTTTTAGCTTTTTATCGGTGTTCGCCGTTTGCCGGGGTATTCTTTACCATTTTGGCGCTCCGTACAAGTCATTGTACATCCTTGGAGTCTTTCGAAAGTGTCAGTTCCATCCGTTTCGGAGAAATACGGATTTTGGTCTATTAAGGCCTATTTTCCCGTATCCTCCGCGTGTCTGGGGTATATCTTGTATCCTAGGGCCTTTTCTATCCATTTTTATTCGAGCTACGTCTTTTGTGCGCATGTGCAAGTGTCCGTGTCGATTCAGAATCATCATCAATGCATGTTAGATATTAGGGGACGGTTCGTTCGCTTCTTTAAACACAAAATCCAATAATCAAAGAGGTCGAACGAACAGGAAATGCAAATATTATTACTACTATGTCAAAACCCTAAAAAAAAAAAAAAAAAAAAAAGGTGGGAATGTATCCAAGCGGCACACCGGCCCAAGCAAATTCAAAAGTGTCAAGGCACACTTGCCCAAGAGTCAACAGGCACGCAGGCCTCATGTCCGAAATCCCAAAATGTCTAATGTATCAAAGTCGAAAGTCAAGACAGCAAAATAGACTAAGGCTCAGTGATAGCCCTCAGTCATCAAAAAGGTCCTCGTCGTCGTCGTCCTCGCTCTCTGCCAGCTCGCGCGGGTCTATCCGGAACCGAGGATCCTCGACGGAGTCGGAGTCGCTGCTGAGGGACACACCTTCCTCCTCTTCTTCCTCTTCCTCCTCCTCTCTCCTTTTCTTTTGCGAAGGCCCCTCAGCAGGCCTCTTCTCCGCGGGCCTCTTCCTCAGCTCTCGGCGGAACGAGAGATCCTCGCTGGCAGGCGCAATCCGTACTCCCCTCTGAGTACTCGCTGCTGGCCGGGAAGAGCTCGGTGCTACCTTCTTCCGAGGAGGTGGCCTCACGCTCTTCCTTCTAGGAGCCGCCCTAGCCTGTCCCTGCATTGCATTTAACTTGTCAATAATTGTGTACATATTGCATATATATTAAAAATGTGAAAGCAGGACTTTGTTCTATCAAGATTCAAGAATCATACCTGAGGCCGCGCAGTAGGAACTGGAGCTGGATAGTGCAGCTGCAACTGAGCACCGCTGGCAATCCTGTGAAACTCTTTCTCCATGGCCTTCATCAAGCGCACCGCCTCTCGTACCCACGTCATGGGAGCCTGTTTGCATTAAGTGATCAAGTCAGTTTGCAAGTCAAGTATACATGTGCAAAGCAAAACAAGGAAAGTACAAAGGATGCTAAGTATCGTACCGGTCCTGTGATCTCGTCGGGCTCTCTCCTAGCCGGCTCAAACTGCAGAGTGGCCTCCTCTCCCTGGGCATCCCGCACAGCCAGCGTCCAAGAAAGCTGAGGAAGTCCTGTCGCCCTAGCAGACTCACTCCTCTCCCTCGGGCGGGCAGTCCTACCGCCCTGTCCACGCCTCTCCTCCCCAGCAGCTCTAGCCTCAGCCTCCACGGCTCCGTGCTCAACTACTCCGAGTGGCCCCGCCAAGTTTTGCTTCCGATAGACAGCGTAGTCGCGCCCAGGCCGCAAGAAAGCAACAAGACCCGCCGGGACAGTGAAGCGCTGCAGCTCAGCCAGCGTGTACTGGTCCGTGTGTGAAGCACGAGGAGGAAGTAGACCGGGCACGACGAACTCCGAAGCTCCAAGTGACTGCCGTGTCACCCGGTCCCCTAAGTACCACTGCCATCCAAAGATCGACTCCAACAGCACGCGGCTCGCAGCTACCCCTCTGCTCCGGGAAAGGTACTCCGGCTCAGCCTCCGCGGACCTCCAAGGATCCTACTCCACCTGCAAGTGTTCAGCAATCAAACAACATACAGTCAGTCAGCGACAGCATTAAAGCAATTCAAAGGTAATGATAGGCAGTAGAAAGTTCAAGTTTTACCTGGGTACCCGACAGCTCGTCAAGGTACGCTCGGAAGGCCTGGAGGCTACCTCTCGCCGCCTTCTTGCCCCTATGCGGTGGCCCCCATATCAGAGCACGGGGAAGCATCTTCAAGTCCGGGCATGTATTCTCCGGAGGGTACATCTTCAGCACCTCATAGGCCCATAGCTGCAAGTTCAAACAGTCAGTCAAAAGCATCAGTGAGGCAGTTACAATTCGAAAGAAAGGAGGTTACTTGAAAAATAAGGGTTCATAAGCGTGGTTTCTTACCTCCCACACCCTCCAGTAGCCGGCGATCGCTTTCTTCCGCCGAGAGAACTCCCCCATGAAGCTGTAGCACGTCCCTAGAGCTGCACCTCCCCAGTCGTACCTCGCCGCTCTGCGCAAGTCAAACAACGCCGGCAAGTAGGCCGCGTGCACCGTGGACCGCTTGTTGGGGTACAGTGAAGCCCCGAACAAGTACAACAAGTAGGCCCTCGCCATCTGCTCCTCCTCCTGCTCTGAGCTCGGGATCCTGCCCGTCAGATGCCAATGGAATTGATCATGGGCGTATGTCTCTGAGATGCCCGCCGGCTCGAAGCCCAAGAACCACCGCAGCGCCGCCGGATCCTTGTGAATCCCCGTGTCAAAAGGGATCGGATCCCCTCCTACCCGCAAGCCCGTCAAGGCAGCAAAGTCCGCCGGAGTCAGAGTCATTTCCCCGATCGGAAGGTGGAAGGTGTTGGAAGTATCCCACCACCTCTCGGCCAGCGCCGTGAGCAGGGCGTGGTCGCTGAGTGTAGCCGTCTGCGTGAGGATGAACGGCCTGAACCCCGCAGCATCAACCAAGGCCCTAACCCGCTCGGGCAGTCCTCTGTACAACTCAAGGGAGCTAGCAGGACCACCGTGTCCTCTCGTGCTACCTCTCGTCCTCTGCACACCACAAAAAGCAAATGGGCAAGAATTCATCAGTATACTACAGCAAGCAGTCGAATCAAGGAAAGTCACAAGTCTAAACAGTCAAGCCAGAATCAAGGGTTGCATTCAAGGGCCGATTCAAGGTCTACAGCTACTATGAGGTCGAAACAGTTTATTTTAAAAGTACAGTGTCCTATATGCACAGGGTGTTCTTTCAAAGTCGATTCTCTTCTCAAAAAGGACAATTTCATTCAGTCGAATCAAAGGCACGGCACCCTATTAGTCGAGTTCAAGTTCCAATATCAACAAGTCGAGGCAACCTACAGTCGATTCAAGTCCGTTATCACATGGTTCTTATCAATTCTCTAGCAATTCTATGGTCGAAGTTCAAGTTCTCTTTGGTCAAGTTTCTATCTATCATGTCAAGCTAACAGGCATGCATGCATCCCTATACTATCGGAGTTCATGTACAAACGAGCTACGTGCAGACATTGTAATATGGGACTATCCAAAAGAATCAAAGTCAAGTTCAGAGAAATACCTGCGCCCAGTCCACTGACAAGTGCCACTCAGGGTCTCTCAGCACAAGCTCCGCATCGTAGTCATCACGACGGGGGACGTAACTCTCGAACCCGGAGGGTATAAACAAGTGTGGCTCCGGAGGAGCATAGGTCCCAGCATCAAAGGCCGCCCGGCCTGCAGCCCGAAGCGCCTCTGCCCGCTCCACTGCCCGCTCACGAGCCAGGCCACCCTCCTCCTGGGCCTGCTCAGCCGCCTCCATCTCCTCTACATAGGCCTCCTCTGCAGCCTGGGCCCTCTCGGCCTCAACTCGCAGCCGCTCCTCCTCCTGAGCCTGCGCGATCCGTCTCAGCCTCCCCTCCCGGGCTGACATCACCGCCTCCACCACCGCCGGGTTCTCTCTCAACAACCGGTCGAGCACCTCCTCCGTCACAAACTCTGCGAAGTCCCCGCGCGTAATGGGAATGTGCGCCGAAGACCCCGCCGCTGGCCTGAACTCTGCTGGCCCTGTGGATCCCTCAATAGGAGCCTCCTCCTCCGTCACGACGCCTTTACCCCTCGCCGGATCTCTCCTCCGCGTCTCCGGCCGGTCACCGCCCTCACCAACATCACCGCCGCCACTGCCGGCCCCGACTGGGCCCAAGCCCGTGACCACCAAACCCTCTACCCCACTCCGGGAGTCCAAACGACTCACTCGTAGGCCCCCTGCCTCAACCACAGCTGGCGTACGGCCAGGCGACCGTGGCGTACGCCGCCCGTCGCCGTCGACCACCTCCATTGCATGGCCACCATCGCCGTCTCCGCCGCCCCTGTCCGCTGCAGCAGTGCTCGACGAGGCCCTCTCCGTCGTCTGATCGTCGATTTGAGGCCCTAACATCACGATTTCACCCTCTCCCCGACCTTCGCCCTCTCCGATGTCGCCATTGCCGCCATTACCGCCGCCTCCGCCTGGTTCCGCCATGGATGAGCACGTTTGAGGGGTATGTGAAAGAGTTTGAGAGTGAGAAGGAAATTTCGAAGAGTTTTGAGAGTCCTTGGGAGTTTTGGACTTCAAAAACCGCTGAATGGCGGTTCTGTTCGTATTCTGGAAGCTTATACGTCATGGGAGCCGACTGGGCCGGGTCTGGGCTTGGATCTGGGCCGGGCCAGAAAGATTTCTGGCGTACGCCAGGATGATAGCACCGTACGCCACGTTTTATTGGGCCGTGGGCCCAAATGCCATGGATCAAGTTCTCCCTCCTCAAATGGAAGCCCGGATGGACCAAATGCTTATTGGTACCCCTGATGGACCTATCCCCGAGCAGAATTCGCCCAGTTGCAATTTCAACGGCGATCCGTCCGCCCAATTTCGATCAATCAACGGCGATCCGTCCGCCCAATTCAATCAGCGGCGATCCGTCCGCCCGATTCAATCAATGGCGATCCGTCCGCCCGATTCAATCAATGACGATCTATCCGTCCAACTCAATCAACGACGATCTATCCGTCCACTTTCAATCAATGGCGATCTATCCGTCCAATTCAATCAACGACGATCTATCCGTCCACTTTCAATCAATGGCGATCTATCCGTCCAATTCAATCAACGACGATCTATCCGTCCAATTCAATCAACGACGATCTATCCGTCCAATTTCAATCAATGGCGATCCGTCCGCCCAACTCAATCAATGGCGATCCGTCCGCCCAATTCAATCGATCAACGGCGATCCGTCCGCCCACTCTTAATCAACGGCGATCCAACCGCCCAATTTGCCCTCCGTGAGCAGCAATCTTTCTCAAATCTGTCTGGCTGAATTCACCCAACCAGGTTCTTTACAATTCACGTCTTTGTCGACCAAGTGCGTTCTGTCTTGGATATCCTCGAGGGGGTGTCTAGAAAACCTTTGACGTTACTTGTACCCAGTCGAACGGTGCTCCAAGTGCCGTCAAAGGGGGGCTCCTGTAGACACCCTATTCTGGACCATCCGGATCAGCACGTTCGCGGTCTTTTAGTTCCCCGATGATGATTAAACGGTCGAGAACTTCCCGAGGTCGAAGGAAGGTCGTGAGCTTTGTGTGTTGGACCCTCCTCTTTCAAACCATTTCAAACCCCTTCAAAACCCTTCAAATCCAGAGCCAAATAAACCTCAGCAGGCCACACCTGGCTTACGCCACCCTTTCCTTGGCGTGCGCCAGCATTTCGCCACGTGTTGGACATCGACCGTTGACCGAGTTTGACCTGGCGCACGGTGGCTTAAGGGTGGCGTACGGAGGGGTCAAGGCCGGTCAAATCACCGCTTTTCTGTCACGTGCTCGAGACTTTGTAACCAACCCAGTACAGTACAGAGCCTCCTGATCATTGCATGCTGCAGGGCCGTCCCCCTCTCTCTCCTACACACTCCATCAAGGCAAGTCCCATGCATTAAATGCATGGGAGGCTCCCTCCTAAACCTAACCAACCCCTAACCTCAGTTGGCCAGCCCTGATCTCAGTCCCTCTCTCCATCATAAATACCCCCCTTGCATTCATTTGCAAGGGGTTAGCAACATTCATTAACCAAGGTTCATTCCCCCTTCTCTCCCTTGCTCTCTCTCCTCCATTGAAAGAGTAAGGATAAGAAGAACACCCCTCTCCACTTACCAGTCAATACATACCCTCCATCTTCAACCCTCCAAGCTCACTCCCACTCCTCCATCTCTAGTGCCAAAGGTATACCACCTTTGCACTGCTTTCTGTTTTCTGCCCCTGAGGGGAACCAGAAGGGTTCTGGCTAGTAACTGATACTAGTCCAGACCCCTCTCTGGTAAAATAAACCAGTCGTAATGGTCAATCCATGGCGCACGCCACCTTATTTAAGCCGTACGCCACCTTTGGCTGTACGTGCACAGATGGCGTGGGGGACATGGGGGACCATTTTAGTGCTTATTTCCTTCATGTCATCACCTTCCAGCATGCTAAATAATCGGTTTACCGCTTTCTGAACCTTAGAGCTGTGTAAGTGTAGTTGTCAATATTTGTTTCTTCCCGTCTTTAAGGCCTCTGGGTTGCTTCTGGTCATGATCCAGAGCCCAGATGATGTAAAGCCAAGCACTGACCAACGAGCAAACCTGGCGTACGGTCCCAGTTGGGTGGCGTACGGCATGCTTGACACAAGGCAGTGCGTGGCCCTTATATCATGAGTCCTTCCCGGCCTTTTATTTCTTCCCCACTCTGTTTATGGGGTTTGTTGTGCCTTTCCTTGGCTCTTAGCCATTTCTTATGCCTGTCTGCCTGTATTTTGTACTCAAAGCTATATTGATTAACTGCGTGGTTTGTCCTGGGTGTGCGCTGGTCCCTTCCAGAGCCCAGAGGGTTGAGAATAGGAGCCGTGAGAAATCAGATAGGTAGTGTACGCCAGCCCATAGGTGGCGTGCGCAGGGTCTACTGGCGTGTAGTGGTTCTGCCATTGCGTGCCAGCATGTCATCTGCTCACGTACCCGACGAGCAGCGTACACCACCTCACTGAGCTCTTTTACAGTGCTTGTTCTCAATCTATGTTCTTACGTTTAATTCAATTCAAGCAAGCAAATCATCATCCATAAACATTTTGTCATATAACTGCAAGCTGTTACAGTTTTAACCCCCATTAACTGTTCCCCGCCCTAACTGGCTAAAAATGATCAAATGAGAGAAAAATGCAAACGTTTTACAAAATGCCCGAGTAGAGACCGATCTCCGGATTGGGCGAGAGGGGGTGCCATAAAACCCTTCCCCTCTCGTAACCTGGCTCCCGAACCTCAGATATCGAAGGTGACGACGGACCAGTTTGCACCTCTTCAAATCAAATCAAACCCTTTTTCAAATCAAATCAAAAACGTAGCAAACGTTCTCGAGTTCGGTTCCTTGGGTGCCTCACCGCTAAAACCCGAGTGGCGACTCTGAATCGAAGCGTTTCGCCGCGCCGTATTTTCAAAGAGGGCCGCAAACCAAAATCGGGCGATTTTCGGGGCGTGTGCCCACATAAATCAACAGGTCTGATTAGTATTTCTTGGGCTTCTGGTCCGTCAG
>BPLS01000581.1:0-40741 GCA_019656275.1 Rhododendron kiyosumense
TCTCTCTCGCATTTTCCGCAAATTTTCAAGTTCCGCCATGGGACAGTCCCTAAATATTTTGTTCTTTGAACTCATCCTTTTTCTGCCATCCATACTGCAAAATTTTGAAATTATTTTGTTTCTTGATTCAGTGTCATGAAAAAGAATTGAATCTGAGAGTGTTCATTTCTTATGGCAACCGTATTTTAGTATGCACTGATCCACAATTCACAAACTTTTATGTTAGCTCTGGTTTTTAAAATGGTTTTGAATTGAGAAGTTAAAAAGATGGCTTTGATTGTGTAAAAGACAGGTATTACTCTATATTCAAAACTAAGTTTTGGTTTGGATAAGTGCATTTTCTTAAGGGAAGATACAATGGACAAGTGAAACAAATTGATGTTGAACTTTATATGTAGGCATTGTAGGAATTTGATGTTCTGGGTAACTTTTTAGATATGCAACAAAAGTACTTTTAAAAAACTTTGTCCTAAAATTAAACGTGCTAGGACCATTGCATGGGCCATTGCATGACGTGTGGGGCCCACTCTGGCCTTACAAAAATATAGAAAAATACTCATAAATTTTAAAATAATTTTTGTGGGGTCCTGTAAAAAATCAACTCCAACGAATATTGGTGGGTATAATTTCTGAATTCATAGGGGCGAAACTGCTCAGTTCCATGGGCTACAGGGAAGACGTGTGTAAGGCTAATAGCCTAATATGACTGACCAAATTGTCCAAATATTGATAGAAAATTCATAAAAATAAAAAATTCAAAATTAGTTGACCTACGATAATGCATAGTGTTCTAATTCCAGTGTAATCTGTCATCTTTCTATACCCCAAGAATGAAATAGAATCCATGCTTGTTTGTTGTTGATCAATTTGGTCGGCCATTAAAGTTGCGTCCTGTAGCGGGCCGAGCTTAACCATGACTCAACTAAGGACCACCCCCGTTCTACTGTCACCGCCAGTTGCCGCACGTAGCAGTACACCCACTCCACCGGGGCTCGGCCTTGGCCGAGACCCGCTGATCGTCGGTTCTGCCTTTAACTCACGTCCGGCGACAAATAAGGTTGTGTCGTGCTCGGCCACTATTTGGACTGGCCCCGTGGACGATGTTTGCCTAACCTGAATTCCCTGCGGGCTCGGCTACCTTTCAAGCTCGGCCACCCTTCGTTTGGCGATTCCGCAGACAACTCCCGCCCAAGACGCACGCCCTCGGCCTCGGTAACCCTCATGCTCGGCGTTCTCCGTTACCAGCTACGCTCGGCCGCCCGTGCGGCCACGCGCCCGCCCACGTGCGGAGACGGTTATGGCAAAGGATAAACGTGAGTGCACATGGGGCATGCCAGCTCACGCCAAAGCGGTTACCAGATCTATCCGGTGACGTCATAATGACGCCGCCTAGCCCGTGCAAGGCATGTGCCCGTGCTTGGAGAGCAAGTCAAGGAGGCTCTATAAATACCAAAGGATAGCACCTCTGGAAGGTACGCCCTAATACACACGAATACCCACTCAAAACCCTAGTCTCTTTGCTCTCTCTCTGCGCATACTCATCCTCTCGCCGGAGGGCCTTGCCGGGCAACCCCCGGCCAGGTCTTAGTCGTGCGTTCATTGTGCAGGCGAAGCGGAGAAGGCTAGGCAGTCGACGAACCAACGGAGGAAGGGACCAGATCGAGGATCACGGGCCACACACGTCCATTGTTGAAAACTGAGTCTGGTTTCATCATTGGCACGAATTCATGCCAAAGAAAACCTGATAAGCTCGAATTTCAAACTTGTTTTGGTGAGAAAAATTTGTCCTGGGTGTCTTACGAGTCGTAGAAGCTTTGAAAAAACGGACGTGGTGCTGCTTTAAACAATGGGGAGATTTGCTGCAAAAATGCAAATGACAAAAGCAATAACCAGGAATTACCAGCCCCCGGATGTGAATGTAGTGTCCTTATGGTGTACATTTGATTCATCTTTAGGAAGTGGGTTACAAGTGTCCATATTAGATGACAAAATATAGTGGTAAAGTAAAGGCAAAAAGCCAAAGCAGAAAAGTAAAGTTTTTGAATAATTTTGAAAGAGGAATCTTGTAGGGGAAGTTTTGGCCAATGTGTGGTATATATTTCATGGCAGAAAGTGTGTGTGTTGAGAGGAATATGTTTTTGCAGTGCGACAGTTATTGTGATGATAAAGATGTATTGTGCTCAAAATTTGTTTTTGTTATTTTTTTATAAAATTTTCTTCGCATTTTCTTTGCAAACCAAACAAGAGGAGGGGGATTTTTTTAAAATTTCCCGTCTCTTCTCTCTTTTTTTTTCCCCTAAGATACAAGCAAACTCCGAGTTGAGTTTTGTTCACTCGTCACTTAAGAGAGTGAACATTACCCCCTCTTTTATTAGTTGAAATGACATGGGTCCCACTATAAAGTGATATCATCTGCATGAAAAGCGTAACATCACTTTGTGGTGAGATTTACACAATTTCAACCAATAAGAGGGAGGGTAATGTTCACCCTCTTTTAACGAGGGTGAACAAAATTGCACTCGCAAACCCCAAGTCTTTCGGTTTTCACATTAGCTTGATTGTAGTTTTAGTTTTTCCGTTTCTGATGCTTTGTTGATGTCTATGAAATGGTCCACCCTTATCTCATATGCTTGTGCAACATTTTGGCCACCAATGGAGTAATTTTAAGGTTTACTAAATCCTGGGGCAAAATCCGACATGTCCATTGCGCATTCCGTTCTCCTTCCATCTCCAATCAATTTGGTAATTAGACTAATTTGGAGCAAAAATTTTATCATATGATGATAAACGTCACAGGACTAAAATCCTTCTCCCTCCAAGATTCAATGACGAATAAGAGAGTTGTACAAATCAAACACGATCAAGCAAGACACATGACACAAGATTATAGAAAACTGTCTTAAAGAGTTCAAATGATATTTGTTGTTTTTTATCAGGAAAGAGTTCAAATGTTAGGGTATGATTTTACTTGGTCTAATGGGCTAATATAATCCGGATTTTTAGTCACCTCGATTTCCAAAAGGAAAAAATGATTACTGCTTGACAAAAAGGAGAATGCTTGGACGCAGAAGTGTCCTGAATTGTTCGATGAACACACGCAGACCTGGTCCTGAGGTAAACCTTACAAGACCTAGGGCTTGGGCAACCTCCACCATGGGGCAAAAAAAAAAAAAGAATAGGGCAACCCTCCACTTGGATAACTTAATTGAAGAATTTGCTTCCAAAAAAAAAGGAGAAGTTTTCTTTGAATCAGATTGTGCTAATCATAAAT
This sequence comes from Rhododendron kiyosumense, assembly GCA_019656275.1. NCBI lineage: Eukaryota > Viridiplantae > Streptophyta > Magnoliopsida > Ericales > Ericaceae > Rhododendron > Rhododendron kiyosumense. Next base: position 3,272 of record BPLS01000581.1, read on the forward strand.
CAAAATAAACGTGATTACATTTTGATTTTTTGACGTAATTCAAGTAAAAAACACAATGTAACCATGATTTTGTTCTTTTCTTTACTTTGTTTTTTTAATTTTCACGACTTAGTAGTATGTAGGCAACCAAGCTTGGGGTCGGCCTTGAGCAAGCCAAACATTGGGGCCTGCACTAGACCCATGGACATTGAAGATGAGATGAGTAACACATCTACATCCGGAACCGTGGTCTCACAAAAAATGCCGTGCACCCAGGGAAAAGTAGCACATGAAATGCCCTCACAAGGAGACTTGGATTGACGATTCAAGAGTCACCATCTCACGTGCCACGATACAGAAAATGCTGACCATGAGTTAATAATGTCACGAGAAAGCTATGGCCTCAAACTGTACATTAGCTGAACGATTCATTTATTTCTCAACTAAAATGGTAATTAATGGCTTCAGTACAATAATACAATCACAGAAGAATAGTGTGATTGCATCTTCTTCACAAGTGACCCCTACCAAGAAGGAACTCAGGGGTCAGGATCCAGATTCATGTGCATTTTATGCAAGGGTGCACCAGAAAATGTAGAAAAATAACAGCATGAGATTCTATCAGTAGATTATAACCGGCATTCGCGAACGAGTGTTTCTTGCTCGAGAAACGAAGTATTCTTGAATCATGTTAGGACATGTTATACGAGGTCCATAAGTAATTTGTAAAAATAGGATCCTGGGTGCCTCAACGCTTTGGTTATCAAGGGTTCAAAATAATCATTAGAACAAATGATACGCCGTAATTTTAGAATTTCAGCTGTCTCACCCCGAAAAAAGTTTCCATTTCCAGAAGATCATCATGAGTAGGAAATTCGTAGGGAGCCCGGTATAGTATCAGGTAAATTGCTAGACAAGAGAGAGAATGCCATAATGAGATTCAGCATTGTTGGCATCGGCCACCAGATGCGGACGGTTTCTAGGATTGGCATACAAGAGGGTACATGGCACTTCAATCGTGGAGGTGGAGGCTCATGTAGGACTTAGAGGCCGATGGACGAATTCGAGATGCCCAACTATTGAGCTAGGCCGAAGCAGGTAACGCAGGCTAGGCATAATGCTTGCTATTGAAAATCGAGACCTTGAATTTTGGCCAACTGAAGCTTCTTTTTTAGTTAAAAAAAAAAGGCTTCTCTTTTTCCCAACAATAAGAGCAACTTCATACAATCAGAGACTAATCTTAAGAGAGAGACATGCGAAAATTTACTACAGACAAAACTTTAAACCCATGGCCCGTAGCTCGTTTTTGATAACGAAAGCGTAAGCAGGATATTCAAACCACTCACTAATCATTGTAAGCAGCTTAGGCAATGAATCATGTACTATTTGTGATTGAACAATAGCCATCATAGTCTAGTATTTCATAATAGTGTGGAACAAATTACATAGAAAGAGTATATGATATCACAAGCATATGTAATAAAAATCCCTAAACACTGATGACTGATGTTAAAGTTTTTACCGGATGCTTTTGGAACTCGAGGATAAATTAATATGACCACGTATTAACTGTATTCAACCTTAACTAGAAAGAGTAACCTTGAATTAGCAAAGAGATGCCAATAACAAGAATTAGCACACAAAATAACAAACCAAACTAAAAAGAGGCGCCAGATTTGTACTACATCGAAGTGAGATTGCATTACAAGTTCAAGCGTGATCTTCAACGTACGCTAACGACTAACCATCTTACAAACTATAGAGGCACCTCTTGGAAGAATGACAGTTACACTATTATCGCAGGAAGTAAAAGGCTACTGATGAAATGAACACAAACAAAGGGAAACCTGCTCAAATGGAAATTGGAAACTGGATAGCATACTGTTTTGTTGTATAAAGCTTTCCAAAACACATAGAGATGCCAAACTACTACAACCCCTCAATATTGGAAACAAATTTGGTGGAAGCTAATCCTTGTGGTCAGGATCTTGCTTTCCAAAGTCCAAAGGAAAATCATCAAATTGTTCAGAGAATCCGTGTTCCTCAGCCAAGCTCTTGAGTGTCTGATAAACACTGTACACAGAAGGCCTATCTTTCGGCCTAGAAGCAACGCAAGTACAAGCAACCTTAAGCAATTGCATTATCTCCTCGTCATAGCCTCTTCCGCAAAGAGATCTATCAATGGCATCCTTGCTTCGACCAGATGCACAGAGCTGACTAACCCAATCCACCAAATTCCCTTTGAACCCTTCCTCGCCATTACTCACTTCCAGAGGCCTCTGCCCAGTCACCAACTCCAAAAGCACAACTCCAAAGCCATAAACATCCCCTTTCAGTGACGCCATCATCGTGCTTGAATACTCAGGGGCCACATAACCAAACTCCCCCAAATCCCCATTCACGTAAGAGCTATCATCAAATTCAGCCGAACCAACAAGCCTAGACATCCCAAAATCCGTTATTCGGGCATCAAAATCATCATCCACAAGAATCACATTCGAGCTTATGTTTTGATGCAAGTACGGGGGTTGACACCCATGGTGAAGCCAAGCAAGGCCTCTAGCAGCACCTACACCAATCCTAAGCCTCACTGGCCACTCCAACAAACCATTCCAAGCACCGTTCGCACTCCCATGCAAAAGCGAATACAACGTCCCATTAGGCATATGCTTGTACACCAAAAGCCTCTCATCTTCCACCACACAAAAACCCAACAACGGCACCAAATTCGGATGCCTGAGCTGCCCTAACCTATTCATCTCTGACCGAAACTGCTTCTCGTTAAGCTTACAACCACTCAATCGCTTAATCGCCAACGCCGACCCATCTGCCAACAACGCCTTATACGAAACCCCTGTTTTCGCCTCAACAACAATGTTTTCTGAATCAAAACTGTTAGTACCAGCAAGTAGATCAGACAACTTGATTTTCACAATGGGTTTTTGAAACAAAGACACCTGAACAAGCCTATGAGCTCTCAATCTCTCAACCCAACCACTCTTTTCATCTTCCAAACCAAACCCTCTTTCCTTCTTCCCTTTTGAACTCACCACAAACCACCACCAAATCCCGAACCCTAAAACCAAAGACCCAAATGCACCCAACACCCCTGCAGCAATTATAATCACTAAACTCCTAGTACTCAACCTCCCACACTTATTCCGACTAGGTTTCCCACATAAACCTTTGTTCCCAACAAACACTTCGCCCGAAAACCTCGACAAATCCGAGGGTATCGAACCGGATAGCACGTTGTTCGCGACCGAGAACCTCTTGAGCCGGTCTAACCGGCCCAACTCGTACGGAACCGAACCGGAAAGCAGATTATCATTCAAAATGAGATCATTTAAAAACGTACATTGGGCGAGCGAGCTCGGGACGGGACCGGAGAAGCGATTGCTAGATAAATCTAGGGTTACTAAATAAGGCAACCACGTGCAGATATGGATGGGGATGGGGCCGGAGAGGGCGTTACCGGAGAGGTCGAGGTTCTGGAGGGTGCGGCATAAGCGGAGGGATTCCGGTAGCGTTCCGGCGAGGCCGAGGCCGGGGAGCTTGAGGGCGATGAGGCGGGTTTCTTGCTGGTTCCAGCAGGAGACGCCGGTGAGGTGCGTGCAGGTGTGGTCGGCGGAGGTGTTGGTGAAGGACCATGAGGAGAGCTTGTGGAGTGGGTCAGAGAGGGAGAGTTTGATGCCTTGGAGGCACTTGATGTCGTCTTCGGTGGAAGTGGTGGTGGTGGTGGAGAGGGTGAGGGTGAGGAGGAGAAGGAGTGGAAGTGAGAATTTATTGTCGGCTTTCTTCATGGTGGTGGGTTTGGGGGGGTTGGAGATGGGAGGAAGGGGGAGGAGAGAGGAGGAAGAGGGGTGGGGGATTGGGTGGCAATTTGAGTAGTGGAGTTGGTGGCGGTGTTTGGTTTGAAGAGAGATGGTGGTGTCAGCCTTTTTTGCTGGACTCTGTGATGTGAGTCCTGTGACTGCATTTGATGCTTTGCATGTAGGGAAAAAATTATTGACTACTCTCGGGCACAGCGCTCTTGGGGCGACGCTTGTAGGGGCACAACCGTAGCGCTCTTGGGACATTGTCTCGTAGTATTTTGGGGCGAGCTGTGCTATGCGCACAGCAAGCTCATTTTTTGGGTGTTTTGTTAACACCTCTAACGATATCGAACGAAACTCATTTTTTGCAGAGACCTTAAACGACGTATTTTGAACAAAATGAGTGACTCCGATCATTTTTTTGCAACCCGAGGCGGGAGAAAACGGCTGCTGTGCACAACTTACTGTGCACAAATCATTTCTGTTTTGGGGCACCGTTAGGTGATGGGTGTCCAAAAAGCCTCATCCATCATATATTTATGTGGGGACTTATAACTAATTGTATAGACCTAAGTCACATAAGTTGCAAGCGCGCGTATGATCAGGATCGTGACTGTGAAAGCGTCTTTAAAAATATCTCAAACTATTAAATTTTGTGAGAACGAGAATTGAAATTGCGAATGCAAAACGAGGATGTAGAGCGGAAGTAGGAGGCATTAATGAAGGATTATGTGACTAATGTATGGACCTTATATAAATGAGAGGTAAAAAAGAGTGTTGGAATATCAAGTTAATTGAAAAATGGAGTATAAACATTTTATTGAAAGTGGAACCTCATCTAGGAACGGATGAAATAGAACATTTAAATAATTTTCCATGTATAATAAACCGAATTGCTTTACATTGTATGGAGCCTTGTAAAATGGATTGTCTAGATGGTCAAATGAAACAGTTAAATACGTTTTATTTTGCTTTACACGACAAATAATTCTACATGTTCGTTCAACATCATCTCAAGAAACTACTACTTGACAAATGATGAAGACTTTTGAACGAAATTAGACTAGTCAAAGTCAATCTAAAACTTTAGATAGGAGTATTTCCTTTTGATTTCTGGTATTCTGAGAAAGGGGACTTGGGTGCATGCTGTGTGTTGTCCCTCATCTGGGTTGTTCATGCTTTTTTTTTTTTTTTCACGAGTTGTTCATGCTTCATCTAGGTCGTTTCTTGGCAATAGACGTCTCAAATTCATTATGGCCGAATAGATCTCAACCGTCGGTCAAAATAAAATTTAAATCGTCTATTGCCGAGCACGAAGGACCCAAATGGGGACAACACGCATGCCCATTTCGGAAAGTATAGATGAAAATGGAGGAATGGGTAAAGTTGCCATAAATAATTAGTAAAAACTGGACTTTTGGGACTAAAATGCAAAAGCTCCTTTACACGCCAAGTTAGAAATTTAGAATATATAAATTGGTGGGGTTTATTTGGCCCAATTTTGGAGCTTTTAACGCCGCCGCCACCCACCCAACCCCAACACACCCCCCCCACCAACAACTATGACCTATTTTTGAGTTACGTCCATAGGAATGTTGGGGGATAGCTGTCCCGGTTTTGGGGCCCACCCTGGTCTCGCTCCGATAATCGGAATCGTCACTTTGTAGAGCTCATCGAGTAGAACAACTTTGCAAAAAATTAGCTTAATTGAATATCATTAAGTGTCTGATCGGAACCTTTTTTATCTTGAAAAGAATGGATCCGAAACATCGGATCAAATCCACTGTAACCCATGGATCGAGAGTTATATGTACTCCGATCAAGCACTTAATGATGTCTAATTAAGCTGATTTTTTGTATAGTTGTTCTACTCGACGAGCTCTACAAAGTGAACGATTCCGATCATCAGAGCAAGATCGGGGAGGGCCTCAAAACCGGTGCAGCAGCCCCCAGCATCCCGTCCATAGTGTATAAACTCAGACACTCAATCCCATTAATGTATTTGGGTCTTGACATTAATCCCCTTCCGGTAGAAGTCTGTTAGGGTTTTTGATGAAAACAAGTCATGTGACTTGCACATCACTAGCTAAATGAATTTCTAAGACAATAATACCCTTACTAATCGCTGAAGTTGGTGTGGCCTTTGACCCAAAAAAAAGGGGGATACAGTAATGGGTTTGGCCAAACATGAACTCGATTAAAAGGAAAAAAAAATAGTTGTTAAGAGCGCAAGAAGCTAATGCATGAGTAACCCCATTGGTAGAATTGGGAATGAAATAGAAAGGCCACTTCGGATTTGATTCCAAAAGCACATTAACATCCTTCACAATAGTCCCCATTGCTCTTTGGGGTTGGGCAATTGTTCCAACTATGAGATGATCGCCACCTGAGAATCCCCCTCCAGAAGAACAAACTCCTAATCTTATAAGGCCGGACCAAAAAAAAGCCTACCTAGTTGCCTCGGCAGATGAAAAATGCCACCTCTTAAAAGCTTTATAGCCCATAAGAAAGATCCCAAACGGTTACAAGCCACGGCATGTAGCAACCATAACGCCCATCTTACTGTCTATAAACCACTTCTCTCCCCCGGCCACATATTTGGGCTGCCTCTCTCTCCCAATCAGTCTCCCTTCGTGTCTCTCGTGCATCTCCACTATCAAATCCAGGTAAACTCCTTGATTCCGGTCAAGACATTCTATGTAAGCGATTGTGTTTGGCTTACACAGTCTTCCAATCTTCTAGGTGTCCGATCAAAGGCGTGTGTGCAATCCGCATTATATTGACAAACAGACTGAACTCAAAGGGACTTACAACTATGTGCTTAGACACAGAGAGTAAAGACTTGGCCCATCTTAAGGATTATACTCTCGACGTATTGCAGGAGTCAAGCTTGTATGAACAACAACAATAAAGAGTATTGGGTTACATACCCTTCCACTTTAGCTAGGTTAATGGGCAAGGCTTGGGTATGCTGAATTGTGTAGCACAGCCCATTGGAACTTGGGACTATTACTCGTTCGGCTAAATAAGTCAATTGATTTTTTTTTTTGTCATTATTCAATTTTTTTCGTATTTGTTAGTTTTTTGTCAATTTTTTTGGGGATTATTGCATCGTCATGACAAGAGAAATTTAAAATGTAAAAAATTATGATCGAAACATAATTTTTTTGAATAAGACAAAAATAAGCCAATTTTTTCGTTTTTTAAAAAAAATTAGATTTTGATCATAATTTTTTACTTTTTAGATTCCTATCATCATGACGATGCAACAATCCCCAAAAAATTGACGAAAAACTAACAAATACGAAAAAAATTTGAATAAAAACAAAAAAAATAAGTCAATTGACTTATTTAGCCAACGGGTAGGGCCCACTGAGCGACAGACCTCACCAAAGAGGTTCATACCTAAAGTCTTCATAACATCTTTGCGAATGGTCTTCTAACAAGTGTCCTTTTTTAGGCCCAACATCACTAGCCAATTTTTTGCAAAATTATTCATTAAATAATGCTACAGAGAGACAGGTGTCTGGACATAGATGTGTCTGAACCGTCCGATACATGTGAACTCTACAAAATACATGTGGGATCCATGCGCATTGAACTGTTGTAAATTGTTTCCTTTTTTATTCACTTTAATAGGTACAAGCTATGCCACATCGTACGTGTGCATGATCAAAGCAATGGCACAATTGTCTTTGCAAGATGGGGTGATGAATTGACAACATATGTTTAATTAACTAGTGTTTGTCTTCTTCGTTGAACTTGAATTTGTATTGGGAGTGGTTCAATTATTCTTAGCTAGCTTTGAACTGCGTACAATTATTCTTCTTAATCGTCTGATATTCAAGCTATACTCCGTTTTCCCATCAGCAAGCCATTTTTCTAGGGGCAAATTACAATTACTCCCCTCTAACTATGCTTCGGGAACACTTACACCCCTCTAACTTTTTTTTGTGGCACTTAACCCCCTCAAACTAACGAAAATTCACACGGCCATAACTTCAAACGGTCATAACTTCTTCATCGGTAATCGAAAATATGCAAATTATATATCGATTTTGAGGTCTTGAAGTCAGATTTCTAATGACACCAAAATCACATCATAATTCAAAAAACACAGAAAGTTATGATCAAAAGAGTAAGGGTTGGTAGACAGAAAGACCGTTTTGATCATAAATTTTTGTGTGCTTTGAATCATGATGTGATTTTGATGTCATTAGAAAGCTGACTTCAAGACCTCGAAATCGATATATAATTTTCATATTTTCGATTACCGATGAAGAAGTTATGACCATTTGAAGTTATGGCCGTGTGAATTTTCGTTAGTTTGAGGGGGTTAAGTGCCACAAAAAAAAGTTAGAGGGGGGTAAGTGTTCCCGAGGCATAGTTAGAGGGGGGTAACTGTAATTTGCCCTTTTTCTAGCGTCTCTGGATTAGTGCCTTTGTGGGAAGTGGATGCTTTAGATGCAGATGCTTGGAAATTTGCATTGATGAGAGATATCTCATTCAGATGGGTTAGTCTAGATGCAGATGTTCGGAAATTTGCATTGATGGGAGATATCTCATTCGGATGAGTAAGGCTCCGTTCCGGAAAGCAAAATAAGTACTTATTTTTTAAGAAGGCGATTTCAAATTTAAAAATTATGTGCTTACCCAAATTATTTTCCTATCAATATGGATCTTGTTTGATAGATCTCATTGAGATCTTTAATACGGTGCAAAAAAAATTAAAAAATTATTTTTCATTTATATTATTTTTGAGTTTGAAAATGTGAAATAAATACTTATTTTTTAAGAAGGTGTTCTGGAATGGAGCCTAAGTCTAAATGCGGATGTTCAAGAATTTGCGTTGATGGGAGATATATCATTCGGATGGGTACGTCGCATAGCTAACAAAGTAGTTCATGGTGTCGCTTCTATGGCCTTATTCCCTTGAACTGGGTTGCTAACCCACCGAGTCTCTTTGTTCATATATATATATATACACAAAATTTCAAGTAAGGGTGTTCTTACTGTATTAAGTTAAGGACATCCTTTTCCCGATCAATTTGCGATGATCCGAGCCGCTCAATATGTTCAGAACGTGATTTTAAAGGTACTTGCGAGGAAAAAAAAAAAAAGAGACCGGAAAGTATTTTGCTTTGTGGCCGATTGGTGGCTGTCTCTGTTTTGGCTTTGTTGCCTTTTGAGTAACGAAGTGAACTATGTTCATAAAGAAAAAATGTAGCCACTTCTATCGTTAACGGAAAGGATTGGTTACGGGTAGATATTTCCCAAATATTTGGGTAAAATTAAAATTTTTTGGATTTTTCAATCTCTCATCGAGATGAATTAATAATTTATAAAAATTTGACACAAAATTAACAAACATGAAAAAAAAAATTGAATAAAGACAAAACACATTTTTTTGCACTTTATGCTTAGTGGAACCCCACCTGAAATTAGGGGTGTTACAAAAATCGACGGACTGAAAAAATTCGAAAAAACCAACCGATTGATTAGGTTTTTGGTCAGGGTAAGGTGAGGCTTTTTCTGGACCCAAATGTACCGAACAGAAATCAGTTCGGTCTCAATTTCTTGAAATTTTCACCTGATGGACTATATATTTTATATTTTACATTTATATATTTTAAATTAAATGAAAATTTATATTTTAGCCGGATCAAAATTTCCGACCGGACCAATCACTTCTTAAACCGAACTCAACTCCAGTTGAAATCGGATATGAAAATATTTGAACCGAAACAAATTGCTGTGTTTGATTGCCCTTTTTTAGAGTAATTTTCAACTCACGGCACAGTTTTCAATAAATCTTTCTCTCTATCTCTCTTCACTCATTACCACTCCAACTCTCAAAAATAACTTTTTAAAAGCTCAACCAAACAAAGTGCAGATGTTCAAAAATTTCACCCCAAACCGAATTGTATTCACCCAGAAAAAAACGCTCTCTCATGCCCAAACCTAGTCACGCCTCTCTCTCTCTCTCGCTCCCCGGCCAAAACCCTACACAAAACCCTAGAATTTTCGTTCTGTCCCGCTGCTCACTCTGATACGGGGGAAGAATCAGTGCAGACCCGTTGGTCATCATCATGATGGCAGCTTCCCGTAGGCTGAGATACTCTAATCTCATCTTATACGGATCCCTTTCCAGCGATTGCTCAGCAGCGTTGCCGCCCTTCTCGACCAAGTTACGTTCCTTCACCTCCACCGACATCGATTGCGGCGGCGGCGGTCGAGGAGCGCGATTCTTTAGGAACGCATCGGAAAACAAGCCTTCGGTCAACGGCCAAAATGATAGCCGCGTCCATGAGTACGAGGATGACCAGAGAATGTTGCCCAACAGGGACCGTCGAACCCCTCCGGAACCCATACCCAACCGGCCGTTGCGGGCGGAGAAACCCATCTATCAATCTGAGCAAAACCTCCCATCCCGTGGAAGCCATGGCCCCCGCCGCGGGGGATACGAGAGATCAACAACCGGCACTAGCAGTGAACTTTTCCGATTCGATAAGCTCGGCGATGACAGCAGCGACAAGGAGGAAAACACCAAGAAGCAACAGCAATACCCTCGATTTTCGCAACCAAAACCATCTGGTTTCGCCGGCGAGAATCAGGGCCGCGATTTTCTTGATAAGTTTGGCATCGACAGGGGCGACAAGGGGGAAAACACGAGGCAGGGATACCCTCGGTATTCGCAACCAAAATCATCTGCATTTGAGGGCGAGAAGCAGGGCCATGATTTTCTTGATAAGTTCAAGCTGGGGTTTGATAAAGGGGAGAAGCAGCTTCCGGCAAGCGCCGAAAAGGAAGAGGGAGGAGGAGAGACGAAAGCAGCAGCAGATGAAAAGTTGCTACCTCCCCCGGATGCGGACGAGATCTTCAAGAAGTTGAAGGAGGCCGGTCTCATTCCCAATGCCGTGGCAATGCTCGATGGCCTCTGCAAGGACGGGCTAGTCCAGGAGGCCATGAAGCTTTTCAGCCTGATGCGCGAGAAGGGCACTATCCCGGAAGTGGTGATATACACGGCCGTGGTGGAAGGTTTCTGCAAGGCCCAGAAACTCGACGATGCTAAGAGGATTTTCGGGAAAATGAAGAGCAACGGGATATCACCTAACGCATTCAGTTATGCAGTGTTGATTCGGGGGCTCTGTAAAGGAAAGAGATTGGAGGATGCGGTAGAGATTTGTGTGGAAATGCTGGATGCTGGTCACTCGCCCAACTTGGCTACCTTTACGGGTTTGGTCGATGCCTTTTGCCGGGAAAAGGGTTTAGAAGAAGCCCGGAGCGTAATCAGAGCATTGACACAAAAAGGGTTTTACTTCGATGAGAAACTTGTGAGAGAGTATTTGGATAAGAAAGGGCCGTTTTTGCCGCTTGTTTGGGAGGCTATCTTTGGGAAGAAAAGCTCAGAGAAATTGTTCTGAGTTTTATTCTCTGGTTGTAGATATTGTGAGCTCTTGTCTAATGCTCTAACTTGCTTCATTGGCTTTCCCTCCTCCAGCAATTTTCTATGATGGGCTATGAGCTTTCAGTTTCATTCATGTTTCCTTTATTTAAGTTGTCAAAATTAATAGTAGTTTGAAATGAGTTTTATTGCATTCTGAACCTTTCTTGCTAGCATTCAATCTGGTAAATTGCGTACAAAGCTTGTTGTAGCATGTAGTTTCATTTTAGAGTCGGAATCCATACTTCGCAAGCAAGTGTGATTGATTTTGGTCCTTCAGGGAAGTTATCTTTTATTTTAGCTCTACCTTAACATTTTAAATCACGCCATGGAAACATCATTTCAACCTTAATACGCAAGTTCTCATTTCATGAACACGAGGCTATCAATAAAAATGTGTGACCTTCTTTTGATAGCTAGAAGAAGAGAACTCATGAAGTTCTCGGTAATATATTTTGGAGTGAAGAAATGGGTTCTGCTTAAGTACAAGCTACCTTTTGAGGTTACAATATTTCAAGTGATAGACATCAGTATTTGTCTGATCTGTATAGTTGATCAGGAGGAGTATAATGTGATCCTTTAGTAAATTTGAGAATATTTTTGCACATCTCTTTGGGGTCAATTGGCCTTCACATTTTGTACAGGTGTTTTTCGGGGAGCATCCATTTGCTGCTGCTTCATTTTTTGGAGTCACTGATATATTTTTTGCAGGCATTAGTGGAATATAAATCACTGATGCTTCTTTTACCGAGCCTGCAAGTGCAAAAAAACAATGTTCAAATACGTGTTTTGATACAGGACACAAATGCCCTTTCAGTGTTCCCGATGAGTTCATTGAAATTGATATCACTATGTAACAACAAGGTGCGTGTCCGGCACAGATACCACCGCTAAGATGAAGTGTCAGCGCTTCATTGGGTGGCAGGGGGGGTTTGGGGCTAGGGGTGATGGAGAAGGTGGGTGGGATTAGGGTTAGGGTTGGGGGTTTTCAGGCTGATTAGGGGAAGGAGATGATGGTGAGGGCACAATTGTCGTTTCTTGACTTTGCTGCTCTTTTTTATGCCAAGCCTCAAAATAAAAGTGGCAAATTTTCCACAGTTAAGAGTTTTTAGACAGATTTAGTGACGATAGGGAGGTAAGGTACAGAGAGGCCAAAACCATCGGGCAAGGAGGTTAAGTGCTTCAAAGCCAAACTGCAATGGGGTAGAACGTATTTTTTGCATTTTCCCCTTTAGTCAATGTTAATTGCTTGCCATATTCATTCAGTGTCCAGATGCTTGCTTATATTTACCCTATTTGCTTCAAGGGTAAAGGGAATGAGCTGTTCCTGGTCATATGTGCCATGCACAATACGTGTGATGGTGTGGAAACTGTTATGCTAGCCAAGTTTCTGGATGTCCATGCATAACGCTTGTGTTCCTGATCCAGCTTGGTGATAGTCATGATTGTGTTTTTAATGCTAAAATCTCTTGAATCTCTGTTGTTGTACTTGCGTGTTTTAGCGCATACCTTCTTGCCGGTAAAAACTACTTTTAGCGGCCTGGCATGCATCAAGCTTCAGGACCAGGTAGGGCAAGAAGAGATGCTGCGGCTCAGGCTATGCAGGGTTGGCCTTTCAGCGTCTTCTTGGGAATGGTGAGGTTGGGTACCCACTTATAAAGGTTTGTGGTTTGCAACTTCTTCTCTTTGGTTGGTTCTTTCATTTTCCTTACCACTGGCTCCTTCCCTGCCAACTAAAAAGCCCTCACGTATGGCTTTTGTTTTCTTCCTTGAATGACGTTAGACTCCACTTTTGTTTAGGACAAACTCAAATTCTATTCCCAGGTGTGAAAAGCAGCTTAAAAGCATTGGTATATTCTCTCAGCTAAATATGCAAGTTACCATGCAATATGAGGCCCATTGATTCTTCCTTGATAAAAAATTGATGCTTCAGGTTTGCTAAAGTGGGAAAGGCTATCCCTTGTTGAACGAGCTGTCAAAGCTGGACGCCTGAAAGCATCAAGGCTAAGTTAAGATCCATACTCTCTATCTTAAAAATTGTGTTTGACTAAGAATTTTGGTTTCCTTTTGTTTTGAATCATTTGAGGCTAATGCAGTTTACTGGATCACAACTTGTATTTTGCTTTAAGATTCTCCATCTCAATTATCTTACTTTCTGTTGGTTTCATTGGCCCCTATAATAATTTATAGCTGATCTATAAGGATTGAGGATAAATTGCCAGATGTCATTTTAATGCCTTGTCGTGAGGCCCTTTTAGATGGTAATGGCTCCATTTCTGTCCCTTTCTTTTCCATTTAAAAGCAGAAAATTGGAAAGAGTAATTCCTTCTTAGAGTTTTCAAATTTTTTTTAATAAATGCACAAACTTTGAGAGGAATTCCTTATTAACGGTTCCATTTCTGTACCTTTCTTAATGTTTTTATTTTTTTATAATAAAAAACACACCTTTTTTGATAAATGTTTCCATGTTCTGTTGAAGTACATAAATTGTTTGTAATGGAGGACAGTAATTTTTATATTCGTTTCCCCATCAACTTGTTGATGGTATTTATCTGATTTTTCAGCTGGTCTGACACAATGGTTGTTGATTGCCAATTATGGGTTTGGGTCTCGGATTGTACTTTTCATTCTCTCCCTGTCCTATTAATCTTTGTATCATTTTCAAAGGTTAATAAAATTTCTTTTTCGCCATTCAAAAAAAGATATTGGCCCCTCTGCTGAATGGGTAAAAAATCAATGTGCAGAGAACTGTATGTTTATCTTGTACCACTCTCTGAGCAGTATAATATGCTGGTTCCTGGGCTTTTGTCTGAGGAGTTTAGTAGAAAACCTCATAAACCTCTCTTAACATTCTTCACCTTTGTCCATAATGTTGAATTGAGTTTAGCAGTACACCTTACATATTGCATCTAGGTAGTACGCTTATGAACTAAGAACAGTAGAAATTCTAACCTCAGCCCTATGGGCAGTGGATAATAGGTAAAAATTGCATCGATATACGAGAAAAGTGTATTGATATCTTGTCTATTAACATCCGAATTTGTTTGGAATTATTTGCATATTATATGATCCAGCGGGGCGCTTGGTTATATCTGGTAAAACCAAGCGGCTAGACAATCCTTGGGGTGTCACTCCATTCAAAAAGGTGTGTATCATGTATCTTCAGGAAGCAGTGTGTAAAATACAGAACTCTTGGTCCCATCTGAATGATTCATTACAAAAACCTACTTTCAAAGAAGATATTCCAATTTCCAAGTGTAGCACGTCTCTCTCAGTAATACCACTTTCTATGATCTATTTTGAAACTTTCAGAATCATAGTTTCATTTGGGCTGGTCATATGTTTGATTTCTCAAGCAATTATGTCCCCCTCCCCTTGAGACTGAAACACAGATTGGATTCGATTTTCGACTTTGGATATCCATTGACTTTTTAATTCAACAATTCGTGCATGCAAGCTTGAGACTGCTCAATCCTACTTTAGATGATAATGGACTTTTGAGTTTTATATGTAGGTTGTGAGCCTACCTGGCTACCTTCCAGGATTGATCCCCATCAATCCTCTACTGTGGTTACCCTACATGGCCAGCTGTTTGTGCGAGTACCATTCAAGCAGTCGGATCTGTAGTTGTAGGGAAGATTATACTTCATGGGAGTAGTTTGCTCTGACCACCTTTGCACATAGAATCAGGGAGGAAATTTTGGGGCATTAAATTCAGCTTTTTGATGCAAATTTTTGCTATGCATCTCATTCTAAGCATTTGAGCATCTCCAATTGCATGCCAAACCTCCGGCCAAAGCCAAAAAATGGCTCGGCGATTTCTTTGGCCGGGAAATGACTCCGGCCATCTTTATCCAATGGCTGGGATGTGGGAGTGATCCTATGGTTGTGATGTGGGAGTGATCCAACGGCTATAAATCAAGTTGGCCAAAAAAAAAGTAGTAGCTTTGGTACTATCGGTGCCATGTTGCCAAAGCTAAGCAAAATCACACAGTAGCAATCCAAAAATAGGTTTGGCTTCCTAAAATTAGCTCAAACCGCTAGAGATGCCCTAACAATATTGCTATCTTTTATAGGTGGAAAGAATAAGTGATTTATTGTTTTTAGGGTGCCTTTGTTCTTATTAGTGAGAGATGTGAATTATGATTGTTTAATCATGATCTTAATGCAGTTAGGAACCACTGCAAAGCTTGCATTACTGTAGAGAAACGAACGGTTTACTAATTTTTTTCCCAGGCAGAATTTTATGAACTCTCTCTTTTAATTACAGCTTTCTGACCGTTTTATTGCTTTGTCTAGACTCTTGCTTTTTTGTTCATCTGTCTTTTGAGTTAGATCATTCAGTGTGAATTGCGGGATTTGTTACTGGATGAGATCTCTGCATTATAACTTGAATTGAAAAGCCTCTTGAGTATTCTAGCACTGGGCTAAAGCCTCAGTCTTTATTCGATTTTATTTTTCATTGTAATTTGCTTTCTGTTTGTGTGTGAAGTATCGGAAGACATTTGAGCTTTTGTGTGTGTGTTTTTCGTCAATATTTTTGGCGGACAATGTGTTGATGTGTGCTGAAATCTAGAGGACGGGTTTCGTCCATGAATTGACACAATTATGTAGACATCGTGCCTCAGTTATGCCTCTACTGTGTGCCGACAACCATCTGATTTCAATCTCTCAAACACTCGGTTATGGACCCGGGCTCAGCATCTAATCTGAGATTCATGTTTTCACATTGAGCTCTAAACTCTGCAGTTGTAAACGCTTTGAGCTCTAGTTGTCCCCGTCTCCTCAACTCTACATGACCGGATCCCCTCTCTCTCTCTCTCTCTCTCTCTCTCTCTCTCTCTCTCTCTCTCTCGCTCGTGTGTCCGGTGCCTCCGACCTATATTCCGTCACCTCTTCGCCAAGCCTCGTCCAATCCAGTAAATCCATCACCTCAGTATGACTTTAAATAGTCCCTTGTTGCCGGTTTATGCCATAGACAGCATAGGAGTTTGAGAGAGATCAGTGAAAGATGATCAAGTTCAAAGGTAAGAACGAGAGACAAGAATGATTCCTCCCAAGTTCCCAATTCCAGGCATTCATCTCGGATTTTTCTTATGGCCCTTGACTAGTAGAATCTTCACGCCGATAAAGAACTTTCATCACTGGTATCTAAGGGTGCAAACGAGCCGAGCTGAACTTTGTAGTGCTTGAGTATGGCTCGTTTACTAACTAAGCCTAAAACTTGAGCTCGAGATTGGCTTGTTTGTAAATGACCCGAGCCCTTAACAAGCCTAGCCCGGTTAATTTATTTAACGAGCCTCTTTAGTCAAGCCAAGCCTATACAAATGAGCTGAGCTTTCGCAAGCCTAATCGAGCTTTAGAGTGTTGAGCTCAGCTTGTTTACTACACAAGCCTAAAACTCAAGCTCGGCTCGATCGGCTCGATTACTCACCGAGCCAAGCCATAATGAGCTTAGTCTCGAGATGTTCGCGAGCAGTTCAATTCGTTTGCAACGCTACTGGCACCATATTCTAAATTATAGAAGGTATACACGGTGAATAGACTCTCTTTGACACCCATGCAAAGTTGATTTTGATGTTTTATCCGAGATTAAAATGATTTTTTTCATTATGTTGCAATGGCCCGCACAGCTGGAAACTTGTGCGTTCACAGGCCATTGACTAGTTGCACTCAGAAAGTCTCTCTCATGCACTCAAGATTGGAATATCTTTCTTTATCTGTCACTGTAGAAGTGGACTTGTGCTCATATTCACAGAAATGCTAAGAGTTTGAGTATTGTAGTTCTTTCCATAGTATATCGCAGCTAAAA
Organism: Rhododendron kiyosumense; assembly: GCA_019656275.1. Lineage (NCBI taxonomy): Eukaryota > Viridiplantae > Streptophyta > Magnoliopsida > Ericales > Ericaceae > Rhododendron > Rhododendron kiyosumense. The sequence continues at coordinate 20,322 of BPLS01000581.1, forward strand.
TGTCATTTTATATCTAAATTCTCCTTCGAGTAGCAAACGAACCGAGCCGAGTTGCTCACAAGTAGAGCAGCTCATTAAGGCTCAGCTCTTAAATCATTCACTGGGATTCATCTGATGAATGTTTAATCTCAACCAAAGTTGTTTGCTAGATACCGAATATGTGGTCACCTTGAGTATAGAGGGCCCAACCGATGCTAATTTCCGGTCAAATAAACTGGCCAATAAAAATAAGAGACATAAAATGCTATAGCAGCTAGTAATTGAACAAGAACAATGTGAAGGACTAAGGGTCAACAAATCAATTTATAAGCACTAGGGAAAAAAAAATACAATCTTGTCACCTTCTTCTAAAAGAAATAGAAATCTGTACTCATCAACTCTGTAACTCATCTATCAAATCTTCTACTTCTCATGCCTATAAAAGTAAAAATCACATACAAAAAAGTGAAGAAATGAAAACAAAGAATGATCATGTGTGACTGTGTGAGTAACATTTTTACATCATCTTTAGCAGCGGATTCCTCTCCCATGGCAGCAACCCAGTTGAAGAATCCGCAAAATTAGCAAAAACAAAGTCCCTCATACCCGTATCCCAAACCTCACAGAACTGCAAATGCCAATTAGCCGGTTCAATCGCCTCTGTCCCCAACCCCGGTGCTCTATCCCTAGACCCTTCGTTTTGATTCTCTTGCCAATCAGCCACATAGGTAGCAACCCTTCTGAAAAACTTGGCTCTGAAAGACTCCCAAACTTGGTATTTGTAGTGGTTAATCACAGCCGCGCCCTGTGGCAAATTCAGGTATCTAAATCCTTTCCTCAAGTGGAAGTGATGCACTACATTTAGAAGGGTTTTGTCGAGTGCGTCAGGACGCACAATCGATTTGTGTCTCTCAGGGCTTTGAAGTCGACAAGTGTACCCAACCGTAACGCCCTTTGAAGGGGGTGAGCTCAGTCCGGATGGCCCAAAACTGTGGCACGCCGTTCTGATTTCCGCGATTCTTGGTGAGGTTGACGAAATATTCGTGACTAAATTTCGAAGGGAGTTTTGACCGTGGAAACGGTACTTCTTTGATCTCTGCTTCCGGGTGGGAAATGGGAAGTAGAAAAACTCATCTACATCCATGAATCCAACCCAGTTGCATTCATCTCTAGCTTTTAAAGCGCAGTGTGAGAACCCCGCTTCTTGAGTCTTGATCCAAGGCCAAACGTGGCGACTAACATTGTAGTCCTCAAGTTCAAGCTGTTCAATCACGTCTTTTATCTTGTCGTCGCTATTGTTGTCGTAAATGAACCACTTTTCGACACCAAGCCAAGCATGGTACATAATCCACTCGCGAAGCGAAGGAGCTTGGTTCCACACCATTGTGCATACACAAAGCTCATACTTCGAAAAATCCCCCCTCCTCCTCTTCTCTCCCTCATCCGCCACATTATTAGAAACAAAAACCTTCGCGACAGATGGAACAAGAACATGGTCACTACTACCCCTAGCGCGCAAACTAGGGTTCACCCCAACCGTGACCCGAATCCCCTCGGCCTTAGCCGGGTTCAAACCTACTACGCTCCTAGGCAACAAACTAGGGTTCACTCCAATCGTCACCTGAATCGCCTCGGCCTTACCCGGCCTCATCAACCCTATCCTCTTTGGCACCAAACACCTCACCACTTCCTGAGCAACCGCGACTGCTCTCGAACGACCCGCATACCCTCCTTCTCTCTCCCAGTGGCACCCGAATTGGGCCGGGTCCGACTCCCTATCGGCCCGGTGATTCAGCCCCTTCACGAACACCACCGCTGTCTCCCCATCCAATTCCGCAGCGTACGCTAGCGTCTCCCACGAATGAACAACTCTATTGTTTCTCCCCGAAACCTTTCTCCCTCCTCTCTCTAAACCGACCGCCGCGGAATAATTCAGAGGCGGGATAGGACACCTCACAACCGATTGGAATCCACTGTACTCATCAACTGACAAAATATCCCTCCCTAGTTTCCAAACCTCGTCAGAAGAATTACTTCCAATTTTTTTAAAATAAACGCATTTCAATTCGTCTCGTTTCTTCAAATTGGACACGAGCAACAACACGTGATCGGGGAACAGGACTCGATCCTCGATCCTCAACGAGTTCGAGACCAGCTTCCTGGCACGGTAGTGCCGGAACGAGCTGATTTGGGACGAGGAGAGCAAGGGGAGGGTGGAGACCACCAGAATCGGCTTGAACGCCGACGGATTCACGGGGATTCGGTAGGAGAGGAAGTAGAGGAAGGAAACGAATGCGAGGCAGAGGAGCAGGGGTCTTACGGAGAAAAAGGAGCGGTAGATTGGTCTGGTGAGGAGGCGCTTTCGCTTCCGCCGCTGGTCTGAATCCATTTTCCCCGGGGGTGGGTCTTGGCCTGGGAGTTGGGTCAGATCTGGTGGTGGTGTCGGGAGGAGCAGGCCATTGCATGTGAGCGAGTACTCTTTCGGAGGTTCTTCTGGACTGTGGTATTCGGTGGTTGTAGATAGAGAGAATGAGCAGAGAGAGAGAGAGAGAGAGAGAGAGAGGGGACCGGTGTTTGCGGTGGTGGTGGGCTGTTTTTTAGTTAGGCCTCCTCGAGCCTCGCAAGCAGTCCCACCGACTTCATTTTTTGGGTGCACGTTAGTGGATGGCGCGTGGGCATTACAGGTAGAGGGATAAAAAAGTGACCGTTATTTTAGGAGGGCGAATTACAGTTTGTACCCTTCAAAGCAGAGACTTCACTGCTGCTTTCGTTTAGAAAGCTGCTACCCACGGATAAAAATGCACAGATTATGAATAGTTTTTTTTTTTTTGGGCAACCGCAGGTTACACACAAATAATTTGATTCATTCATTAAATATAAGACATTTTTTCAAGGGCTCTCATGAAAAATTAGTTCAATCCGATATCTATAAGTTTTCGATCCAATCATCTAATTTGTCATTGAGATTTTAAGATAATAAAAAGTTAAATTATTAGATCAAGTACTTATAAGTATCAAATTGAGCCTATTTTTTATGGAGACCCTAGGGAAAATATTTTACATTTGATGAACGACTCGGATTATTTGTGTGGAACCCGTAATGGGCCCCACAAAAAAATATGTGTATGAAATGTTTGTAAGACAGACTTTCAATTTCGTAGTTGTGAAAAAACAATAAGTGCTCCTCCATGAGATCACATGTTTTATTCTCACGAAGGCGGAAAAGCCAATCTTTCTAACCATTGGGGCCACTGGGACTTATGCCCGGTCCTTACCTTCAAAGCCCCGAAATTAGTCAAGGTGCGATCAAATTGGCTCGGACATTCGGTTATAAAAAAAAAAGTATAGAACCACCCCCAATGACACACCTATTTATTACTCACACACATAAGGGTGTGAGCTCCACACACACTAGACGTGCTTGTAGCACTTTTGAAAAACAAAAACAGCCAAGGACATAGTTATAAAGATTAGGATACAGGGGTGTTTGAGATCATCCAATGATCGGGGGCCCCATATTTATCATGTAGAATTCACGTACATCGAACAGTTTTAGACATATCTGTGTACGAACATGCATATCCGCAGCATTGTTGAATTCAAAATGCATGCAAGAGATTACCCTTTTCTTACCAGTATGGATGATGGAGCAGCAAAGAAACAAACTTTTAGGTTATATTTGGTTCAATGAAATGGAATTGACAATGAAATAAAATTGAGGTTGGAATAGAATTGGAGGAAATGAGATATATCCTCTCCATACCCAAGTTTGGTTATATTTAGGACTAGTCATTCTCATCTACAATGAAATGGTATGGTAATAGTAAATTTTGGTGTGGCAATAGTAATTTTAGAAGTAGAAAATTTCTACTAGAAATAATAATTTTTGCAGTGGAAATAGTAATTTTTGGACTGACAATAGTAATTTTTGGTATGGCAATAGTGAATTTTGGTGTGACAAAGAAATCGAATGATAATTCCTTAGTTTTTTTTAGTAGAAAATAACAATTTATTTATTAAATTGAATAGTGATTTCATTTAGAATAATCATTTCATCATTTAATGGTAAACCAAACATGGGAATGACTATTCTATCCGAACGTTGATTCCATCAAATCAAACATACCCTTAAGAAATTCGTACGAGCTTGGACTCAGGTAATTTAGTTTGTTTGGCAGCCTAGGTGTGATTTGTACTGAGGAGAAAAGTGACCGTTTATGTGTTTTTGGGCAAATGAGATTGGGTTCGCCTCCCCTCAAGTGTCTTTCCTCCTATCTAATGTCCAGTTTGCGATTTGTGGGCCTATTTCAGGCTCACATTAATAATCGAAATCATTCATCATATAAAACTCGTTGAGAAGAGCCACCATACGAAAAATCACATCTATCGATTTATATTGATACCTGTTTGCAACACATTTATTTGCTAAAAATGGTGTTGGGCAGATTCCTATCTAGTGTGCCTAGCACAATTTTTATCAAATAATTGTGATTCAAAAAGGTATCAATACAAATTCGATAGACATGATTTTTGGCATAGTGACTCATCTCGATAAGTTCTACATGATGAACGATTATCAATATGGGCCCACAAAATACAAACTAAACAGTAGACTGGAGGTAAGAAAACTGAAGGGGAGGCAACTCCAATGAGATTGTGGGAAGACCTCTTTTTGTTTTATTTAATGCACGATGGAGACGTGTATCGCACGCGCCACTATTTAGGCCGGAGGGAGCATATCCCTCCATTATCTACTATCATTAATTATAAATTGATATGTACTACCTTTTAATTAAATTATCTCAATTATTTAAGGGATTCCCATCGTTTAATACTCCAGGCTCCAACTGGTAAAGTTGGGGTCCCCATAAAAGTCGTATTCGTGTTGACTATTTGTCATTTTGCTTGTGTCATTCGTGATTACGAATCCCAAAGTGGCTCTAATTTGATTTGATGGAGTATTTATTTAAGGGATTAAATTCCCATTATGTGCCTGTGATGGTTAAATTTAAATACTACAGTATCAAAAAGTCTGCCATCACACAGACTTTTATTAGGGAGAGGACATTTTGGCCTAAACTAGGATGTTAGTTACAGTAATTTTGTTAAATGGGACGCAGGAGGGCTGCTATCCCCTTGGGACTAGCAGCGTGTCGCTGTCCCGATTTTGGAGTCCACCCCGGTCTCTCTTCTATAATCGGAATAGTTCACTTTGTAGAGCTCGTTGAGTAGAACAACTATACAAAAAATCAGCTAATTGGATATCATTAAGTACCTGATTGGAGCCTATATAACTCTCAGTCCATGGGTTACAGTGGATTTGATCAAGTGTTTCGGATCCATTCTTTTCAAGATAAAAAGGTTCCGATCAGGTACTTAATGATATCCAATTAAGCTGATTTTTTTCACAGTTGTTTTACTTGACGAGCTTTACAAAGTGAACAATTTCGATCATCGGAGCGAGACCGGGGTGGGCCCCAAAATGAGGCACGGCCGCATGCTGGCCCCCCTCCCTCCTGTTAAATGTTTGTTACGTATGTGTTAATTTTGAATTAATTATTCGTGTCGATGAGAAAAATCTAAAATATAAAAGTTTATGACTAAACAAAAGAAAGAGTTCTCTAAGGTCAAGCGGTCTTTATTTGTAGTCTTATTTGAAGGTTTTTTAAATTTTTGTTCGTGTTTTTATACTTGTCAACACGAATCATCGATTATGAGAATCTTGACCAAAAGCTAAACGTGATGCCATTAAAATTTGATGACATGAACAGTATGTGAGAAAAATTAATTCTGGTCAAACTCACCCTAACACGCATATTTGCGCACACGCTTGTATTAAGGTTGAAAAAGTTTAAAAAAATTTATGCTCTCATTCATTGTGTGAACTAGAGCAGAAATTATATCAAGACAATTATTCGTGACGAAGTCAACACTGTGATTGACAGCGAGAAAAAATAAAGAACAAAGGATGAGGCTTGGAAACAAAAGTAAAGTCAGGTAAAAGGTGACCTCTTGTTAGTGGCAAAGTCAGAATTTAGATACAGTGACATTTAATATATACGAGTCTACATGTGTTATTACATTTTGCGTGAAAATATGAAAAGACATTAATAGAAAATGTATGAGTACTATTTTAATGAAATTAATAACTTGAATATTTGTTAAGAAGAGATAAGAGAGTATAATTCTCACTTTTTAGGGAATCCATTGGAAATGTCGTAACTGTCATTATTTTCCTGATATTGATTGATAACGATATACGAGTACTCTAGAAGAAGGTATGGGTAAAGCCTTAGAGCATCTTCAACGAGAGTGGTTAAAAGCAGAGATGTCAAATTATTTTGAAGGTTTATGTGGTAATTTGACATCAAACTCCTCCTCTCCAACCCTTATGTCAAATTATTTTGAAAGTTTATGGTCAATTTTTGAAAATTGACAGTCAAGAAGGTTGACGTCAAAGTTGACATATTGAGACTTCCCTTCAAAATCACGTCATTTCCCTTCAAAACTATGTCACTTTTGACATGATAGAAAGATATCATGGTTGGACAGTGACTTAATGCCAAAAATAGCAATTTGATTGTCCACCTTAGTTTTAACATGCATCTCCCATTGAAAATGCTCTAATAGGTTCGAGTGGCATGTGTTAGAGGGTGTTCCAGTTTACTTTTTTTTTTTTAAGTTTTTTTTTTCAATTTTCAAACTCAAATATGATAAAGTTAAAAATAAATTTTTTTTTCCACCCTATAATAGATCTCAATGAGATTTATTAAATAAGATCCATATTAATAGAAAAATTATTTGCATAAATACATGATTTTTTAGCTTGAAATTACCTTTTTTTTCAAAAAATACTTTTTGGAGAAACCGAAACACCCCCTAACTCCAGTTTCAAAACCTATTTTATTTTACACTTATGCTCCATTCTGTTAATAAAAATAAGTACTTATTTTAAAAATTAAAAATGATGTATTATAAGAGAATTACATGTCTCGTAAAACGATAAAAAAGTACTCACAAAATAAGAACCTTAGTGGAACGGAGCCTTAAGGCCTTTTTTCGCTAAAGTTCTTATTTTTCGCATTACAAGACAAATTATTCTTTCACAATACATCATTTTTAATTCAAAAAATAAGTATTAAACTGACCGATTTAAAATCAAATTTAGGCATCAATCTATGGAGAAAGCTCTTAACCAGAGATAAACATGTTCACACTTCACACGTATCTTTATGCGTAATCTGAGTTACATAATTTGCACGTGCGAGTGTGAAAGCGTATTTGAAACACATTCGAAACTACTAAAATTTGCAAAATTGATGACTGAAAGCGTGAGCGCAATACAAGAACTGAAAGTGTGAGCATGTGACATTTTGAATAATTACGCGACTAAGCGCGTAACGGAGCCAACTCATTTTACAAAAGAACCACTATTTCCAATTCCAAGTAAACAAAACAAAGATGTTTTTTCTCAAATGATTTTTTGTGGAGAGAAACTTATATTCACACATTGTCGTGAACAAGTTCTTTACATCAATAACTAAACGTGACTATCTAAAAGTGTTCTGGACGATCCAGATTTTAATATAAATTTAACTCTTTCTCGAAATTTTTTTATTAACATCTGAACCGTTCAAAACACTTTTAAACTATCATAATTAACTCCGTAAATTACTATTCACGACTCCACCGTTAAAAAGATTTTCTCTTCTTGGTGACTTAAAAAACACGGGGGTTGGTGGTGGTGGTGGTGGGGGACGAGGTCGTTGCTTGGAACGTGGGCGTGAAATTTCTGCTACTGTACTTTGTCTATGGTCGGACAGAATCGTGCGGTGGCGGTGCCTAATTGGTTGAGGTATACGTGTTTTGTTGTATCCAATGATTGGTTGTAGAGTACTCACCAAAAAGTCTGGCATAGCTAGCTGGCCAAAAGTCATCCACACGCATCAAGCTGTTCTGTTACTCGTTGAATTATCATTGATTTCCATCCAACGTAGAGAAGGAACCGCAAATTCAGATATCCTTGATTTCAAAATTCGACAAATTTTTGGAGTCAATGCGGCAAGGGATAAGTTTTTTGTGAATCTTTTAGTTTCGGATTGAATGATTTATCTTTGATGAAATCGGAGAAGAGAATAATCAAATTGCACGTAAATTGATCTGGATATTTTGATTGAGAGACCAAATTTAAATATATATCAATATCAATTCCATCCTCAAAGTTTTTTTTTGTTCGATAATGATTTGGACTCCTCGTTATTAAAGCAATTCAAGGAGTCTATCTTTTCTCTTTTTTCCAAAGGTGGGATGATGGTGACTTTGGGTATACTCCCTTTGGGAAGATGATGCACCCACCGCGGCTCCCCCACCGCACCGTTCACCACACGCACGCCGGGTCCACTCCTGCCACCGGACGGCCGATCCGAGCCGTCCAAAAATTCTATAAAAAAAATCGAGTGGGCCAACGCGAGAATCAACAGCATCCGACGTGTGTAGATGCTTGATCCGAACTTCCAAAAATCAGATGATCTAAGACGTTAAAAATGAAAGTTCGGATCGAGCACCTACACACGTCGGATGCCATTGATTCTCGCTTAGGCCCACTAGGTTTTTTTTTTTAGAATTTTTGAACGGCTTGGATCGGCCGTCCAATGGCTGGAGTGGGTCCGGTGTGCGTGCGGTGGGCGGTGCGATGGGGGAGCCACGGTGGGTGTATAATTTTCGCTCCCTTTGTCCCAATTTATTTGACTAATGTTGGGAATTTAATTTATTTAAGGTGCATAATTATTATACTTAAAAGTATTTTAATTTCTACTAAAATTTATCCTTTCAAATTTTTTGAATTAAAATAAGGACAAAAAAAAGAAATTTTATCCATATGGATAAACAAATTGGGACATACAAAAGTCTATAACGGAACAAATAAATTGGGATGAAGGGAATAAATAATTACTTTTGAGTATTGATATTGTACCACATAAGTTCAAACTTAAGGTCATCACAGAATGGTATCATCACAAAATGGTGTTGTGCGACCTTTGATCCAATTGTTTTGGTCTTAGGGTGTAAAAACTTTGAATTTTTATTTGAAATAGCGAAATAATATTCAACATGGGGCACATCACATAGATTTTCGTGTGTCCACATATTATGTATGCATTTGGCTTGTTGATGATGTAGATGTACGTTTTGAGTTTCAATTGATGTTTTTCAATTATGTGTCCACATCTCTACATACAATATGAATATATAAAAAAATTCAGAATAACGGTTCACGGGCGTCAGGGTTTAAACATCACAAAATCCCTCTCAAACATCTCTTTTTTGTCCTTCGTTTGATCCCCCATTCGACGCTAGTGACGACTCGTTCTGACTCCAACAATGTGGCCCATAAATCAATTAGGTTTAAAGAATGGCCACCCAAAAAAATTACTAAAAACTAGGGGTTAATTAATAATAAATCATCTGGTCATAATTGAGTAAACTGTGCTTGTAGAACACGCTTTCTCTTCAGATTATGGCTAAACCTAGATTTGAAAGTTTAAGAATAATATTAACCGCGTGTTTATGCATCACGTTTTCGGACTTGTTAACGAAATGCGTGGTCATGCAACACGCCTTTCCTTTAAAGACCTTGGGCGTCTTGATTTTTTTTAGGGAAAAATTCAAAAAAACCCCTGAACTTTGAACCCAATGTCAAATAGGCACCTGAACTTAAATAAACTTCAATTGAACACCTGAACTTTCACTCCGTCATTCAATTTACCCTCTGCTGTCTCAATCCGTGACTTTCCTAACGGCAACGGCTGAGCTGGACACTAACAAACAGAACAAAATGTTAGAGGTAGGAATTGGAGGGAAACAATTGTGATCTGGCACCTTTTTAAGGCCCCGTTCCGCTAAATAAGCCTACTGGTTTTTTTTTTTTTGGTCCTTATTCAACTTTTTTTTCTTCATATTTGTTAGTTTTTCTTAAATTTTTTGGAGATTATTGCATTGTCATAACGAGAGAAATCTAAAACGTAAAAAATTATGATCGAAATTCATTTTTTTAATAAAGACAGAAAAATTGGCTTATTGGCTTATTTTTGTCTTTATTCAAAAAAATTAGGTTTCGATTGTAATTTGTTACTTTTTAGATTGCTCTTGTCATGATAATGCAATAATCCCCCAAAAAAATGATGAAAAATTGCTATGTTTGGATTGGTGTTTGAATTTTTTTTGAAAAATATTAAGGGTAATAAGTGGAGAGAGATAGAAAGAGAAATGTTGGAAGTATGGAGAATCAATGGGGAATTTTTTGAAAAATTCTTTTTAAATTGTAAAGAGAACAAGGCAAAAATACAAAAAAATTTGAATAAAGACAAAAAATATGCTAGTAGGCTTATTTAGCCAAACGTGGCCTTAAAAAGGTACCAGATCACTGTTGTTTCCCCTCCAATTTCTCCCTGTAACATTTCGTTTTGTCTGTTAGTATCCAGCTCAGCGGTTGCCGTTAGGAAAATCACGGATTGAGACTGAAGAGGGTAAATTGAATAACGGAGTGAAAGTTCAGGTGTTCAATTGAAGTTTATTTAAGTTCAGATGCCTATTTGACATTAGGTTCAAAGTTCAGGGGTTTTTTTGAATTTTTCCCTTTTTTTTAGTTTCAAGAAATTTCTTCCCCCTTTCTTCTCACATAGCCCTAGGGCACAAAGCTTCCTCCCCCTCTCCGGTGTCGACCCGCCGATCGACCGCCGTCGTGGCCGTTTTCTGAACAATCAGTTGTCGAATTAGGGCACCGAATAATACACACTTGTCACCAAAATCTGGTACAAATTCTCTCTCTCTCTCTCTTTCTCTCTCTCTCTCTCTCTCTGTTTACGTGTATATAAAGCTATGCTTGTCTCTATCTATATAAACTTGTGTATCTATATATCCATGTATATACCCGAAATGAGCTTTCAAATGTCGGCTTCTCACGCTGATTTTCCGAGGTAGTCATCTCCGTCATTTTCTTTTGATTGCCTCGGATTTAGTAGAAATTGTGTTTCTGTAGAAAATTGATTTTCCTGATTAAATGGTACTAGAATTGTATAGCTCCCTTGAAAAACAATCACCAAGAAATATAGTGTCATCTTCTCCAGCGAACCCAACTTATACAATGGTTCCATGTTTGATTATTGACGCCTGGTTTTTGACACAAAGTGAGCTATATCAACTCAGACTTGTAAAGGTTGCATAGCCTTGGATTGACTCTGAGTGATTGGCTAAGTCCTGCATTACGTCACGTCAGCCTTTTCTCACGTGTTTGGCTTGTACTTTAATTTCATTAGGGTGGATGCATTGAATTCTAATGAATTGTCGGTGAATCATATAGTGTCTTTGGGATTACAGATTATGGTAGGCAATAGGGTTTAGGCTCTAGGCTCTAGGCTCAACGGTTTAGGGTCAGGGATTTACGCTTTTGCGCCTAGGTTCTAAGATGTAGGGTTTATGGTTGGCTAAGGGTTTAGGCTTTAGAGTTTAGGGTTTACGATCCGAGATTTAGTGTTTGATTAGGTGAATAAGCGAGGCAGGCTTTATTCTGGACCTGGCTTTTTTGTCGATAATATGAGACTTGTCAGTCCCTGGGTGGGTTTGAATAGTTTCTCAAAAGCATTCATTAACAATTTCTGACTTGTCACGTGTCTTGGCTTGTGTTGTAGATGCACTGGACTCTAATAAATTTATTCTGCAGTGGAATGTCCAAATTATTAAGAAGGTTTTGTCTAAAAGGACTATGTAGTAGAACGATGAGAAATTTATGTTTTAAGCGGGACAGGATTTAACACCTGGGTTTTTAAATGTGGGACACGCAGGCAGGCTCATTTCTTACTTGAGCATTTCATTGTATTGCAAAAACATTAGCATGAAGTACACAGGGTGTGACAATTTGAAGCGAGGGTTTGCCATTAACACTTGATTACCGGTTTGAATACCCACCATCACTGCGTGAATGGCACAAGATGTTGAGCTGACAGCATCAATATATATTTCCAATATGAGTTAAGTTTATTGGGATTCCAGAATCCAGATTAAGGTTTATGTTTCACACCTTGAATTTGGAGTATCTTTTTGGTAACTGGTGTTTCACTTGATTATGATGGCGACTTCTCTCAAAATTCTCAATGTTTTGATTTTTCAAGCAAATCGAGTTTGAATTTTGCAGCCCAAAGTTTAGGACGGTCTCTCCCCTTTGCTTTCATTTTCCTATTCTTTGTAAGAATCTGATCACTTTTTTCCCCTCTTTTCTCTTCTCAATCTGCTCTTATATATTTTAGGTGTTTTTTGTCCCCCTAACACGCATTCCTCCAGAACACTTCAGTCAATTGTGTAATTAGCCTACTATGGGAGATTAAATCCTAACAGGCTGGGCAATGTGATTGTGATGTCCATCACATTGGAGAGAGGCTAATCACCTATTTCAGATCCTCTCAATTAATATCAAGTGGGTTGAATGTGCCTGGTAAAGTAGGAAACCAGATCTGAGACCATTTCAACGAGTCTCAGGTGTGTTTTCTTTTCAAATATTTTTGAGGGTTTGGAATAACTTGTAGTTGTAGAGTATAACCTACTCGAAAAAACTTGTGGAGTGCAAAATGGTGCATGAAATTATTTTTAGTAGCTGTTTCCAGTGCATTTGGTCCGCGTTTCAGAGACATATTGGTTAGAGGTTTGAGATATCTCTAAGAAAATACTCCCTCTGTCCCCATTCTTTAGTCCTTTTTTGGGAGTCCGTGCCACTTTTCAATTGATTATATCTTGCAATCTATAATTTTTTAGGTGATTTTGAAAATATTGTTTAAAAGAGCTCATTGAGATCTATCAAACAAAATCCATATTGCATATAAATAGTATTACCAATTAAAAGTTATAATTAGTTTTTTATCCAGTTGGAATAGGACAAGGGACAAAAGAATGGGGACGGAGGGAGTATTCTCTAAGCAATTTTTTGCGTATTCTCCACATCTCCGTTCACGTCTCCAGTAGGTTTTGTAGACTAACCACTCTCTTTTCTCAATAAGTGATAAACCATTTTGCTCACAATAGTCATACATACATAGAAAACCGTTATGGCAGGATCATTGCGATGAATTAAATTGAAGAATAATCTTAACCAGATTGATTTTTTGACTTCCATAGATGTCAAAGGAGTTGTGAGATATGGGCTTAATTTCATGGAGTGAACTGGTGGATTTGATTTAAGTAAATAGTGAGAAGCAAATCGTTCAAAATAATCAATCGTAAAGAAAGACAGTAGGGCAAGAGGCATTAAAATGTTCTCAAAACATTCAGTGGAATGGAGTGCAATTTTGTTCACCCTCCTTGAAAGAGGGTGAACATTACTCTCTCTCTTATTGGTTAAAATGGTGTGGACCCTACCACAAAGTGATGTCATGCTTACCATGCAATACACTTTTTGATAAGCATGATATCACTTTGTGGTAGGGTCCACATCATTTTAACCAATAAGAAGGAGAGTAATGTTCACCCTCTTAAGTGGAGGGTGAACAAAACTCAACTCAGTGGGATGTCAGCAACCACTTGGACCACATCTTAACACCCCGTTCATTTCACTGTCATCTCACACACAAAAATGTTGTTCGTAAGCACTATAGCAACCAAGTAAATCAATGTTAGCTTGCACTGCAGATACCCTTTGCTCCTAGCTGTAACCACGGACAAGGGGAGGAGATTCAATGGAGCCCATTGCAACAGAGAAAGAAGGGGAAACAACGATAGAGTTGGAGGGGTCGGAGATAGAGTACGTAAGCTATGGGGGTGAACATCACCTACCGCTTATCATGCGCCTTGTCGATGAAGAACTTAGTGAACCCTACTCCATCTTTACCTACCGTTATTTCGTTTATCTCTGGCCACAACTCTCTTTCCTGGTACCAACTCTCTTCAAATTTTTTCCCTAATTGGATTCTTTCTAGTTCCAATTATTTAGGGACTTTTTCACATTGTATTCATATACACAGAGCCATGTTCGATGTATAATACCTGTTTATCTGTGTTATTTTCAGGCTTTCCATAGAGGCAAGTGTGTTGGAACTGTAGTTTGTAAAATGGGAGAGCATCGCAGAACTTTCCGAGGTTATATTGCAATGCTCGTTGTCCTCAAGCCATACAGAGGCCGAGGCATTGGTATCTTTCCTCCTCTCTATGTTCATAGTGATTATTTTCTGTTAAATGAGCGTCCATGGCGAATTAAATTTTGCATCTGACTCAAATCATTCCAGATTGCAACTTGCAAGTGAATAGTGATAAAAAAAAGAAATCATTTGACAAATTTCACCACTTTTGGTGTCTTCTTTTGTTTCTCAGAAATCCAAACAAGGGGTTCTCTTTTTGCCCTCCATTTCTTTATCATTTCTTACCAAATCACTCAAAGCAAATGGGCTATTTTCTTCAGCAATGTGGGATTGATTCTCTAGCAAGTAGCAATATGTGCAACAGTTTTTAGGTCTATCATCATGCAATTTTTTCCCCTTGGTTCCGTCATTGTATGGGGTGTGGTAATATTTCTCTTTTCAAGTCTGTTGCGTGTAGCATTTTGTTTTTCAAATCCTCTACTTTTGTTTCCCATGGGTCTGGCATTGTGTGGTTACTTGTGTAATTGTGTTATCCTTCTTATGTTTGTCATGTGCAGCCTTTTGGGTCTGTCATTATAGGGGTGCGGGCTAAGACTCAGGTAGAATGGGCCTGAGTCTTATATCATGAAGAAACTTTCTATATGACCCAAAAAAGGCTTATGCTGTTAGCTTAAACTTTTGAATCGAATAGATTGTGCAACAGATTTGGTCTCCCTATTGTTTACATATTTGGTATTCGATGACATGACAGAAAAAGATTGAGTTTGATACGATGTTCAATATCTCGATAGCCAATTGGCATCTATTTCAGAACAATGAGTTAAAAATGATTGTATTAGTTAATTGGTATTATGTTTGTGCCTAATTGGGTTGTAATGACTCACACCTCTTCTTGTATTCAGTTTTCTATCTCTAAAGTACTCATTGGGATTTGGGATAACAGTTTTTCTGCAAATTCAATGTCTTGTGACACTGTGACAGTTAATTATGTAATCCATCAGAATAGTTCGATATCTCTATTTTATAGACTATAACCCATTCATGCAACAACCAAAGAAGTATGGAACAACTTATGAGGAACATTTCTGACCTTGGTTAGACAAGCCTTTGTGTCTAAACTGTTAGATAATTCTTCTACCCATTGTAGTTGCCTTGTTTGCTCAAAACTTTACACTCAAGTGCCTACTATGGATGGGATAACTTGGTTTCGGGAATTATGCTTACTACTTGTACATTTTCTTAGGCAACAATCCAGATTATCGATTAATGAACTTTATCTGCAAAAGTGATCCATGTTCGATGGGAAAATGACTCCTCAGTGATAAATAAACCCAAAAGGCATCAGATTATGGACGACAAAAGTAGGATGTCTCTTTTATGAGATATGTGTCAGCTTAATGTCATTTCTTTCACTTTTGTTGATGTTTTTTGATCAGTATTTAAGTCAAGTTTATTGAGTTGCAGCTACAGAACTCGTGACCAGATCTATTAAAGTGATGATGGAATCAGGTTGTGAAGAGGTATGTTGTTAATACGGTGGTGTTCCTTGTGCTGAAACTGAATGCTGTTTCTGGGGGGGGGGGGGAGGGGGCGGGGGGCGCGGATATGTATTAGCAGAAAATCACAGAAATCTGGATTCTTTAGCTAGTTGATGATTAAATGATGCGGTGTATGTGTGTGTGTTACTTCGTACATATGAATACATTCCTTCTCATTTTTTAGTACCACTGGACCAAAATATTAGCATCTACCCTGGTGTTGCTAGGGTGTAATGACATAGAGTAGTAGATCTGAAGTAAAGCCACTCCCGAGACCGAGACTGATGAAACAATCGAGTTAAAGGTTTTGATAAATTCCTTCTTCTTTTTGTCTCTGTGCCTGTGTACGCGGTTTTTGTACATAATTTTGTACTTAGACAGGTGTATGACTGAATGAAACCGACATTGTCACCGGTAATAAGAAAACAGACATGCTGGAAAATAGCTAATAATTGTGGCAATGTTTTTAGCAAAATGTCTAGACAATATTTAGGTTCTTGACATGAAAGTAAGGTGAACAAAACATTGTTATGTTATTAACTATAACACTTGATTACCTTTGCTCTATTCCTGGAAATCGGCTCTGTTACTGTGGTCTTTTAATTTCTATGGGCACCCTTTGTATTCTTTGTTTTTTAATCATCTTTGGACTATCTACTTGTATGGCCTTACCTCCTCAATCTGCGATTTTGTGATTGTTGCCTACTTAATGTCTTAAAAACTAAGAGATGAGCTCTGGTGGGGCAAGTCAGAACGAATTCTTGATTTTAGGTCAAATTCTTGACATCTTTGAAACCATCTTGAACCTATGCCTATGCTTCCATTCTTGTCATGTGGATTGCTTTGACAGTCCTTGTTTATTCTGGGTTATTTCCTACTGCATCTGCTGGAATTTTTGGATAAATGTTGACTTAAAATTGAGTTCACGTCGTTGCTCACGTCTTTATGGCTTTATTAGTACCTACATGATAAACAACTGATTCAAGTTACTTTCAGAAAATGGGTCTCTACATCTCTTGAAATATGTGTGCATTATTGCATATAACCTGTAATGAACCTTCTTTAATTAGTCTTTTTTTTGGCTTCATCTTGAACTTGGTTTGAAATGGGTGCATATATTTGACAGTCTTTCTTCTGCTTTTCCCTTCAAAAATTATTGCTTCAGCTTTGGGTATAAGGGCTTATGATCACTAATTAAGCATGTTTTTAAATTTTAATAGTCTTTCTTTTGCTTAAAGCATCTTCGATTTGGTTGGAAACGTGTGCACTCCTTTTTTGTCAGATTATCTGATGTATAGTGATTGGGCATTCAAGGGTAAAATTAGCTCATGGTTTGTGTTACTCTCTGAAGGTAACCTTGGAAGCAGAAGTTACAAATAAGGGTGCTCTTGCGTTATATGGTCGTCTCGGTTTCATTAGGGCAAAACGCCTTTTCCGGTACTACTTGAATGGAGTTGATGCTTTTCGACTGAAGCTGTTATTTCCCCGCCCTGAGTTACAGACCTCCCTGCAAATGATGGCAACCAAGCACGAGAACCATGAAGAGAGGCATTTGCTGCAAGAAAGCTTGTAAATGTCGAACTTTCATGTTGACGTATCCGATTTTTCGGGCTAACAGGCTGTCTGAGTATACGGGATCCAATGTTGCATCAAAATTGTTGCATCATATAAGGATCCACGAATGTTTCAAGTTTCAAGTCTCCAACTTGTGGAAAATGTTGGGTTTAAGCCACTTACTTGTATCCTGTTTGTCCCATTAAAGAAAAGATAGAGCCCAGACACCGTTTTATAATTTGTAGCTTTGGACGTTGGCCTAGTCAGTTTGCGAGATTAAGTGGGAACTAGGAAGCACACACAGTGCTGCATTTTGACACACTCTGGTTTGAAATAATAATAGAAACAGAATATTTCCCGATGACTGAAGAACTCAATCTTCATACCGTTCAACTCAATCTTTACGCCGTTCAATCTTAGCGTGCCGTGTTATCTTTTTGGTTCCAGTAGTTGCCAAATGTACGTGATTTATCTGATAAATCCAGTTCCATTGCTCACAACCTCACTCTTCTTTGTTCATCGGATTTGCAGAAATTACACTTCTTCCAACATGCTCGTAGTCCAATCTGTAGACACCCCAAATTTGATTTTTCGTAATTTCCTAATAACTAGCCAAAATTTCAAATTTGTTATTGCACGTCCCTCTTCTTCACTGTTTAGTAGTGCCAAAAAAACGGTACTTCAAAATTTCATGAACATTGACTAAAAGCTAACCGTTTGACCATGTGGGATAGGGATTCTGGGTGCCTGCTGTAACCAAGGAACAGTTGTGCTCTAATTGTCATATCATCAATTAAACTATACTCCGTATATGATTGGTGAATGGAAAATAATTTTCACACCCTTTTTTTTTTAAAATGGTACTCCATATTTTGTCTTTTTGTGAATCTTTTGTGTGTATTATTTCATTGAAAGACCCAAAAAAAAAAGTAGTGAATTATCAAATAGGGGAGCGCGGAAATCATTACCCATGGTGAATTAATCTAATTCCTTCACAAAATGGGTCCTGTAAAGTCAAAGGAGTGGTAAAAAAGTTCAAGTTTGACAAGTTCTTTGGAGCGCACGTGTTACAAATGGCTCATCAACTGGCCACATCTATCACCAAAATCTATATTTGGTATAGAAATTTGATACATCCCTTGGAGATGCTCTAATACCGTAACGTTTTAGGCCCAGTAAATGCACACCACACCATCTCAGGGCTGTTAGTTCCTGTTAGGCTTGCCTTTGTCAACAACTGAGACCTTATTGCGAACAACATGAGAGTCCTTCATTGCAAGGGAAAAGGAAAACAGAGCACATTTTGGAACAAACTACAAATAGACTTCTTCTCTCCATATTCATTGCAAATCACATAAAGCCATGGAAAATAAATCCCGTATAGCCCCCAAAACATGGACCAGTTCCATGATAATAAACAACGTCCCCCAACAATACAGCTAATTTTGAGAGAACGGTTGCTTGTTAAAGGATTACATTGCGACATGCTTGATTCATGAAAGTGTGCCCAGCTGATCAATTGCTATTCCCTACAAAAAAAAAAGATGGAAAATGCCTTAGACTCTGCGATGGATTACTATTATGGGTTTCTTCTTTTGGCTCACTGTGATTTTTAGCGTGTCATGTTGTTTCTTGTTGCTTTGAGCTGTTTTTCTTTATTGTAATGACTCATTTTATATCTACTATGGTCTTTTTTTATGCCAAAAAAAGAAGAAATATAAACCTTCTTTACAAATTTATGGACATCAAACATTTCCAAAAAAAAATGTGGACTATAGGATGCTTGGGAAGACATCGGCGCTGTGGTAATAGGATCTCGATTCTCAACATCCTAATGCATAAAGCATTGTTACAAGCAAAAACACTATAAACAATAAGCATCATGTTGCCGATAAAAAAAAAAGTAGCATCAAGTTTACAACATATATAGTAGACACAAATAACAAACTCTTACCAGTTGTTATGAAGATGAATTAAGTACATTTGCAGGGTCCTGTGATTTTTCGATACCCTACGGAGGTTGTAAAATTATATAAGTATTGCACACAAAAAAGTTATGAACACCTTGAAATCAATAATTCAAGAGTAAGATAAGTACCTGACTAGGAGGAGATCGTGAAGCAACTTTTTTCCTCTTTGCTATCCTCTCGTGCCAAGACTTTTGTCTAGCACGACCCTTAGCTCGTTGTAAATTAGGATCAACCACATCTAATTCCATGTCAATGTGATCTACACTACTTGAAGCACTAAAAGCAATGATCATATTATCCACTTTCGTGCACAGATCTCTAAGAGTTTCATCCACGAGCTTGTATGTTGCATCATATTCGGAGGACCGGGTTGCTAAATTTATCATTCTAGGACAAAGATTCATGAAACGCGTGGCTATCACCAACTTAGGATCATCCTTATCCTTTATGACATTGCACTCCTCCGATGAGGAACCCTTTGCATCTAACCTGTTCCGGCCTAAAACATATTTGTCAGCTATTTCAATACTCGTATCTTGACTTTCACACAAGTTACTTTGAGTTGACATCGAATAAGCACATTCAGGATGCAATAGGTGATTGTGGACATCATCAAACTTCTTCACCTCCCATTTTGTCGAAACCCGGTTAAATGATATGTACAAATTTGCACCACACATGGTCCTCGTTTCTCGCCTAGGTTGTATGACTGTGTGGCACCGCTTATCCTTTTCCTTTTGCCCTTCCTTATGACAAACAAACTTTCTATTAGTCATGTGACCATCCTTCTTGCTTTTCGTATGGTAATCTCTTCTGATACTAAATCCCATAATCCTTCCATATCCATCATAGAACTGAAATGCATCCTCCTCTGACTCAAACTCCATACCAATACGTGGTGTGTGCTCTTTTAACAACTCCTCCTTGTATTCTTTACAGCCATCATCCTTGTCCTTTATGACATTGCATTCCTCTGATGAAGAACCCTTTGCATCTAATCTGTTCCGGCCTAAAACATATTTGTCAGCTATTTCAATACTCATACCATGACTTTCACACAAGTTACTTTGAGTTGACATCAAACAAGCACATTCAGGATGCAATAGGTGATTGTGGGCATCATCAAACTTCTTCACCTCCCATTTTGTCGAAACCCGGTTAAATGATATGTACAAATTTGCACCACACATGGTTCTCGTTTCTCGCCTACGTTGTATGACTGTGTGGCACCGCTTATCCTTTTCCTTTTGCCCTTCCTT
>BPLS01000581.1:40751-54498 GCA_019656275.1 Rhododendron kiyosumense
GTGACAAACAAACTTTCTATTAATCATGAGACCATCCTTCTTGCTTTTCGTATGGTAATCTCTTCTAATAGCAAATCCCATAATCCTTCCATATTCGTCATAGAATTGAAATGCATCCTCCTCTGACTCAAACTCCATACCAATACGTGGTGTGCGCTCTTTTAACAACTCCTCCTTGTCTTCTTTACAACCATCAAGCACCCCATCCTCCATTCTACAATGAATAGTGAAAAATCTAACAAAAGTCACAATGGATTCAATAACAAAAGCATATGAAATTCATAAACAAGGAATGTATGATCATTTATGAAACAATAAGAAAAAAAAGAAACAAATTTAATACTTTCAAAGTCCCGAAATAATTCGTAAACAATTCTATTCTATGGGTCTACTTGTTAATTAATTTAGGGCACATGACTAAAAAGAGGCAACATTGGACCAATTCATTACCAATCTTGATATACAACAAAAAAGAAGCATACATGGAAAACCAAAAAAATCTTAAACAAGTACATAGTGCACCCTGAGAAAAATGGAACATTGTGATTAAGGAAATCAATAACACTGGAAGAGGTGATGCACAACAACAAGAAGGGTTTTTGTGTAATCGACGAAGGGTTTTGCTTTGTAGATCTGTTCTTCCCCATTTTTGAACCATAGTGTTTTGATCCGGGCTTAGTAGCCAAGCATGGAATAAGGAGTATGTAACTTGGACCCCCACCAGTGGACAGTGGGATTGACTTCCCAAAATTAGTTGAGTTACGCAGAAACTGACTTAGACATTTGATTATAAAAAAAGAAGAAGAAACACTTCACAAACCCTGAACGCATGAAACGATGTAGTTTTATGATTTCATCAAGCAGCTGAACCGCACAGCAGGCCCCTCAACTCCACTGTATAGTATTTCTATCACATTCCTACCGCGTAACATGGCGGCGGACTAGTTTCCCTGAGCGCAATGGCGGAGCTAGGATTTAGAATCCGGCGGGCCAAGTTGCAAGGCAAACAAACAAACAAAAATAGTGGAGAGCCTTGGCAGCATTTTCCATTCCTAAAGGGTCATTCCAAAAACACAATCTATAATTCCTGATTTTGAATATTTCAGAACATGCAATGCTCGTCAAAATAATGAAATCCCTAGTCTAAAAGGCAAAAACCCAATTCCCAATTCTACTTAATTTTAATGAACGCCGAAAAGAAAAACATTCTGACTGCGAAAATCACAATGAAGTACGGAGCACTAAACCCTAATAATCGAAGAACAAATCAGTAACTATACCAAAAACAAAGAAAGGCGGAAACTTTACAGTCACAGGTCGCCGAGCAAAATCGAGCCGGTCGACGATTGCCGTTCGGCCCGTTGGACTGGACCGCTGTAATGGTTTCACAGATCGGAGAGAGAGAGGGGGGAAAATACAGAGGGAGAACAAAACGTGGTTTTTGTTTTTGAGAGGAGGGAAATTTTACAGTTACTGACTGTAACCGCAAACTCAATAAAAGCCCCAAGAAAAAGCTGGGAGACTGTGAAAAGAGACCATTTGGGTGAACGAGGAAGGCTATATGCACAACTTTTTCACGCAACTCCGGTATTCGGAACCGTTGGATGCATGTACTATTTGGTGTACGAGGAATGCTCGTGTCCAGAACTGTTGGATACATGTGGGTTAATGTACATTCAACGATTCCGAACACATTTATGTTCGCAGTTGGGAAAAAAGTTGTGTTGCTAGACTTTTTATTCAAGTGTACTCCTCAACTTTTTACTTTTTGTCTAAACATTTATTCTGTGTTTTTTTTTTTTTACTTTTGTAATTTTTGTTATGTTTTTTGTCGTAATTTTTGAAGTTAATCATTTGCCTCGACAAAAAAAATCAGAAAAGTATGAAACTGTGGGCCGATATTAAAAAAAATTCATATAAGATGACACTTTAGACAAAACGACATATGTTTGGTATTTTTTCCGTCTTTAATTAACATATTTTGGCTTTTCGTCATAGTTGTGTAACTTTTAAACTCTTTTTGTCAAGATAGATAATTAAGTCAAAAAAGATGACGTAAATTAAACAAAAATTCATAAAAGAAGAACAAAATAAGATAGATAAAAAAAGTGAAAATGAAGAGCATCTCTACTAGATACCTCAAAATTGTACTCCCTCCGTCCCAGTTTGTTTGTCTAATCGTCGAAATACGTGTCTTTCAAAAATATGTTTATATCTTATATTTTACAATATTTTTTTTTATTTTGAAGATTTTGTATAATAAAACTAATTGAGATCTATCAAACAAGATCCATATTGTATATTAAAAACATTACGAATTGAAAATTATAACCAATTCTTTGAGAAGTCAAACGCTCTCAAAAAGTCAAAAAGTGGACAAACAAACCGGGACGGAGGGAGTACTTCGGTACCGTACTTCAAAATTTTTAGCCTCAAAACTGTACTTTGCTATCCTACTTCAAAATTTGAAGGGTCACTTTATGGCTTCAGATCCTCTACGCCAATTTCTTCAAAATTTAAAATTTCATTGATTTTTATACATCTTTCCTCAAATTAAATTTAATATCTTATTAATTTTTATACATCTTTCCTCAAATTTTTTCTTTGCTACCATACTTCAGAATTGTGTTGGTAGTTACTAAAATGGTTCCGTTAAGTTCGGTTCAATTTGGTTTCCGGCTTTTCGTAAAGGAAGTTCTGTTTGGACCGAACCAAACCGATTTTAAAGTTCAGGTACTATCTAACATTAGTTTACGGTAAGTACCCTCCATGGGGATTGAGAAATCCTATAATGCAAGGCGCTGCTGTCACGCCCTCAATTTTCAACATAAATAAAAATAGCTTTTCATAAATAAAAGTCCTCACATTATCATACATAATACCCCAAAAGAGTTCACCATGTCCAAATCATTAAAATTACAAATTCAACTCCAAGAGTTTGAATAAATTACATCATAAAAAGAAACAGAGTTAAGGTTCTATTACATTCCCAAAACATATTTTATCAAAAGTCCATGAGTCTCCTTTGCCACTCCTTTCAAAAATATGCACTTGAATGCATACACTTCACTCCATTCTATTGCTCCGGGTTCACACCTGAAAAATGATAGGTTGAGCTACACTAGCCCAGTAGAGAAATCTACACAACTAGTATATGCAAATGGGATGCCAGGTAGAATGAATAACAAAGGCAAGAGTGAATAAAAGAAGCAAGGTACGATATCTCAATGGAAAAACAAAGCACGGCTAGTAGCTTTCCCAACGTCGATGACCTAAATGAAGTATCATAACTACACACCAAGAGTCTAAGCTAACCACAACACCCTATTCCGAATACTCTATCCGCTCTTCGACTTCACTTTAGTCATAACGTCTCACGTTTAAAGAAAAGAACCTGTTGATACGTGACTCTATTGTGTTGTTTCGACAACCAATCATTTCTCTCGTACATTCATCAAACAAACCCTTACGTCTACTCACATACATCATTGTTGCAATCCCGCATCACACATCATAAGCAAATGCTATTTCCGGGCTATTTATGGAGCCCCGCTACTCCTTACAAATACCTTCCCCACTAAAGGTACTAAATCACATCACATAGTATAGATCACCATACCACGATTCCTTTAATACATCTCACGATTCAACCATTCATCTCAATCACATATAATGGTTTCACAACGAAGACTTATTCACAAGAGGTAATAGCTGTAATAGTAATAGGGATAACCCGACTTCATTCAACTCATAATAATCACACCATTCATTCTTCATATAAGCATTCACATATCAAAGGGTATTCTCTTGCAACGGCTCATATAGTTTCACCTTACAACTCATAAAACCATTCAATTAACGCAAGCGATGTATCACATATCAAACATAAGGAAAATGTCTCTCACATACCCATGCCTAGCGTTGCTTAACTCAAAGGAGAGTTCTATATGTTTGTTTCTCACATTACATGTCCACACATATAACCTTTGCCCACCTGAATTTCTTATGCTCTCTAAACCCTCGTTTCGGTGTCACAAGACTCATATGGAACCCAACGACCACCACAAGGCCTAGTATACCACTAGCCTCGTCAAACCACTCAATTAAGTACGTAGGAGAACCTAAGAACATCCATGTCTCACCCAAACGATTCTAAGGAAAAGGATTTTCCAACATCTATGAACATATCTATCTTATTTTGGCTACCAAATCTTATTGGTTAAGAATTAGGAGACGAGACCACCACCATTGGAAAGAAGACTTCCGGCACATGAATTTCGATATAAAATTTGCCCAAAACGGAGTTCGGATGAAAAAGTTATGCCCTTCCGAAGTTTTACCCAAAATGCTGATTTTTCATTTCCTACCGGTAGGACACATTTTCCTACCGGTAGGAGACCACTTTTTCACGAAAATGACATTTCTGGACAGCTTTTCTACCGGTAGGGCCAAAACTCCTACCGGTAGGACCTGGGTTTTCAGTCCACGACTTTCAGCCTTCACCAGAACAATTCCAACAACGAAACCGACAATCTAAGACACGATTCAAACACCAAATCAACACATAAACATATAATAGGAGTGAGAAATCCCTACCTCGAAGTTGAAGAACGAAACCCAAGCTCGATCAAGCAAGCCCTAGCTCCGAAAATCTTGAATCAACCGAATACTCCTCTCCAAGCTCAAACCCACGAATTTCCAAGCTCTAGAACACTTGAATGCGAAAACTTTGCGGCGGATCAAGGTGGGTTCGAGGTATTTCGGGGTGTTGGAGCGTGGGAGTATGAGAGAGAGAGAGAGAGCCGAGAGCGAGAGAGAGAGATCGGGAACCGAGAGAGAGAGGATTGGGATTTTTTAATCCTCTACACCCTCACACACATCTATATATACTAGGGAACACACCAACCACACTTTCACTCCCTCCACTCTCAATTCTATCACATTGACCCCATATCAAATAAATTTAACAAATTTCACATTTATTTAAACGATTTTTTTTTTTCTTTTCAAAAATACGGGTCTCTACAGCTGCAATGTACCTTGTAGGACGCACACGGACCATCGATCTTGATAATAAATGGTTGATATATGATTTTTAATTTTGACCGGTAAGAATCATTTATTACCGGTCATAATTGATTTTTAATGTGAACCATTGATCGATAAGATCAACGGCTATGTGCCGTCCTACACATGCACTACACGGAGTGCACTACAACAAACTCGGATCTCGGGGGTTCCACTTTGGTGTGAAGTACAAAAATTCAAAGATTAAAAAAAAAAAAAAAAGGGTACTTTCCCACTTGCACAGCAAGCAGCAACCCTAGATCTGAATTCTGAAGTATGCGCCGCACGACTCAATTCCAGAGATTCCATTTAACTTTTTTCTATACGAGTAACTTTTAATTTTGCCCTTGTTTGAATTTCTTTTGTCTTCGTTAATTTTGCGTCTCAATTTTTTAGTTTTTCGATTCGTCTCGAATCAATAAGTCACAAAAATTTAACCTAAAAAAAGTAACAAACCCAAAAAATTTAAATAAGGACAAAACTAAATGTTATATATATATAAAAAAAAGATAAGTGGAATGGTATAGATCCCTTTTTATATGTACATATGTATATAGTCCGGTTCCCCTAAGGAATCCCGCACGGGTTTACCATGCGGGACTCCCATTTCCCTACCGAATTGCGACGATCCGAGCCGCTCAAAATGATCAGAACGTGATTTTAAGGGTACCCGCTGAAATCAGCAAAAAAAATGATCGGGAAGGGCTTGATCTGAACAGTTTTTGATTGAACGGTTCAGTAAAAAACTACTCAGATCAAGCCCTTTCCGATCATTTTTTTTGCTGATTCCTCGCGGGTACCCTTAAAATCACGTTCTAAACACATTGAGCGGCTCAGATCGTCGCAATTCGATTGGGAAAAGGGGAGGTCCGCACAGTAGACTGGTAAGGGATCCCTCATTGAATCCTAATTGCATATGTATAAGTGCAAATTTATACTTATATGTTCTACCAACTAAAATAAGTACTTATTTTTTAAATTAAGTATTTATTTTTTAAATTAAAGGTGATATATTATGAGATAATGAATTGTCTCGTAAAGCAAAATATGAGTACTTAAAAAATAACAACCTTATTGAAACAAGGTCAATAGTAAAAGTTTTGATATTAGAAGATTTTATTTTATGGTCCAAACCGAATATCAAATGGTTTGGTTTTGGTTTTGGTTTTGGTTTATTCCTTCAGAAACCGAAAAGTTTGGTTCGGTGTGTGAAAATGCCTAAAATCAGACCGAACTGGGAACCGATTACATCCAATAAAGGTTAGCAAAAATAACTGAACACAAGACGTTAGAAGAGTATGGAGAGCAAACTTATAAGTTCCATACCGAGAGACGAGAGTAGGCCAACCCCTTGGTTCTGTTGAGCGATATAAAAATCAATCGACTTTACTCCGTTCTAATAATAAATAGATAAAAAAACAAAATCTTGACAGATGCGATTCCAAAATATTGATCAGAGTCTTCCAAACTAACGGGTATTACGGTTAGAAAACTCTAATCCCGGACCTGCCAGCTTTACTAGTCAATCTTTTTTTTTCTCTCTCTCTCTCTCAAAAAAGATTGTTTGAAAGAACTCAAAACCCTAAAATTGCAACAATTGACAGATGCGATTCCACAATTTTGCACCATTTTTTACGTGCTCCATTTCTGGCTATTCAATCTGTACAAATTGATGGGTTCGTCTCCAACCCTTTACAAAAATAAAATCCATAAACCTAATACCAAAACATGCCATAAATCCCCACAGGTTTCCTCACCTCCGACATCGATTACGTCATGATTCCCCAATCCCCTCCGCCCGCGACCTCCCCCGGTCCCACCCTCCCCAAGAGCTTCTCCAACACCTTCGCTCAGATCGCCCAGCACGCCGCCGCCGCATTTGTGCTTCTTGTATTCATTGGCGGCATCATCCTCCTCATCCACGTCCTAATCTCGTGCTTCCGCCTGGTTTGGAGAGAGTACGCGGGGTACCTACGAAGGTTTGAATGGTTTGACCGGGCGTTCAAGGCCTTGGAGGATAGGAAAACCAAGGAGATTTTTAAAGACCTCCCGCCGGTCGTGAAATACAAAACTTCCGAGGGAACGGTGAATCCGTGCACCGGTTGCGCCATTTGCCTGGAGGATTTCAAGGACGGCGAGTTGTGCCAGGTTCTGCCATTGTGTGATCATGCATTCCATTCGGGTTGTATTAGGCCTTGGCTGATTACTAACCAAAGTTGCCCTAATTGCCGGACTCCTATTCATGGCCAAAGTTGATTGGTTCATGTCGATGGTATAAAGATTGTATTGAGCCTTGGACCTTGGTTGATTGAAATACCAAAGGTGCCCAGATTGTTGTAATCGATCCAAATTGGTTTAGAGTTATTGTGCTTGACTTTTTATTCATTCACGTTGTAATCTAAGCCTTGAGCCGTTGGATTGATGAAGGAGTCCAAATTCTTGTAATCCCAATTGGGTCAGAGATTATTATTTAGCGGTGATTCAAAACGTTGACAGAAACCCATTGTCGCTCTTCAATCGAAGGTCCAAGTTATTCGTTGGTTTTTATTGAGATTGTATCGACTCTTGGACCTTTGTATTTATAACCGATGTGTACGTTCAAGTTGTTGTAACCCCATTTCGAGTGAGATTTGACATGTTGAAATGCTAGTAAAAAATTGTAGATTTCTTTCTGGAGTAAATGGACCATCGAGTCGTACTTTGTATTCTGCGTTTTCCCGATGAATGTGTCTCTGGGTTTATCCTATATGGTTTACCTTTTTCCGATTGTAGGCTATAGTAATTTGATTCGGTATTCTAGGGTTCAAGATTTTGACAAACTTCTGAGTTACTTCTTCAACAAACAAATGTCCAGAATTTCGAAGGAAGAAAAAGATTGTGGGTGTGGAGCGGTTTCTGATTCGAGCGAATAAATTATCGAGTCCCCACCACATCCTCTTCTCAGACCCAGATTTTAGAGATAGTAATGCTAACCACACGGACAATCGCACACAAATTTTATTGTAGGGTCCACCACAAGTTCCCCATAAACAATTTGAGCCATTTGTCAAATGCAAAACATTTTTTCATGGGTTTCTGCCAAAAAATCAGGTCAATTCGATACCAATAGGTGCTCGATTCAATCATCTAACTTTTCATTTTGATTTCCGGATAATTAAAAGTTAGATGATTGGATCAAATATCTATAGGTATCAGATTGAGCTGATTTTTTGAGGGGACACTTGAAAAAATGTTTTACATTTAATGAACAGCTTGGATCGTTTGTGTGAAATCCGTGATGAACCTTACAATAAAATCTATGCACAATCTGTACACTATTTGACTGTACGAACAGACTTACTGTTTCAGAGATGTTTGATAAGGCCCAAAATGGGAACAGTCAAGTTGGGCCCTAAGGTTTTGGTTTGATGGTAAACTTTTATCCAATAAACTTATGGACAAATCTCTATCAAGGCTTTATTCGAAAGGAAAATGTTAGGGACAAAGAAAATTTATCCCGAAAATACCTCGAAAAGAGAAACTAGTGATTGAGATTCACTTTAATGTGTGTGACCTAATCATCAAAGTGATTTTCAACCATGCATTGCTTTTTTTGGGTACTTTCGGGGTAAGTTTTCTTTGTATTCGAAATCCTCTTTAATTGGATAAATTAAATAAAAATGGAAAAGTGAAAACAATTGGCGTTTCTTAAGGGCGATGATTAAACATATAGGATTGTTGCAATTTTTTGGAGAACACGAAACAACATTGGGATGATGTTCACACATAGAATTGTTGTAACTTGAAAAGCAAAAGAAGCAACATTTTATAACCAAAAAAAAGAAAAGAGAAAGGAAAAAAACTCCACATGACTTCATGGGGGTTGAATTTTGAATTCAAAGACGTCAACATTCTTAAAAGAATCAAACCCCCAATTTTCCAAAGCCTAAAATGAAAATTTGATGAGAAAAAACTAGAACTTCTCTAAAAATGGAGTATATTTTTTAGTATTTTTTAGCTCCTTTTTTAATAAAACCGGCAAAATCTTCTTCTTCCATTTTTTTTTTTGGCAAGTATAAAGCCCACTTATTGTACAAGAGTATAATAACTAGCCAACTTATTGAGTTAGAACATAAATCAATAGTCCCAATATACGTTTAGTTCTACATTGAAAATGTAAATTGGGTTTGAATGGATATATACATGTATGGGTGATATTAGCAAAATCGGAGTGCCTTCGGCACCCTCACCTCATAACATGGGAGGCGGGGGGGCTGTTGTGCCAGTTTCTGGGCCCACCCCGGTCTCGCTCCGATAATCGAAATCATTTACTTTGTAGAGCTCGTCAAGTTGAACAACTATGCAAAAAATCAGCTTAATTGGATATCATTAAGTGCCTGATCTGAGCCCATATAACTCTCAGTCCATGGGTTATATTGGATTTGATCCAGTGTTTCGGATCTATTCTTTTCAAGATAAAAAGGTTCCGACCAGACACTTAATGATATCCAATTAAGCTGATTTTTGCCATAGTTGTTCTATTCAACGAGCTCTACAAAGTGAACGATTCCGATTATTGGAGCGAGACCAGAGTGGGCCAAAAAACAGACACAGCAGCATGCTGCTGTCCCCAAGGGGACAACAGTCCCGCCTTCCATAACATGGGTCTTCCCCGGCTAAATAGCTAGGTTCGCCATTTTACACGAGGATCCTTTAGTGCAGGGTGCAATGCTTATGGGGTAAGAACTTTCCATGAGTTTAGGTACTCGCTGACTTTATTAGGTGTGTTATACGAGCTAGCCATCCCTATAACCTATTTCCTTTACTGTTCCTCCAGATGTTGTGTTCATTGCAAAAAGACATCGTTTTGTTTAAATATTCTAGAAGGCTTTGTTTGGTTTGGATTCTGGGGGAAGTTTTTTGAGAAGTTTTTTGAGTAGTAAGAGAGATAAATAGAGAAACGAGAATAACAACAGTAGAGAAAGCTTATTGGGAACCATGCGTAGATTGAGAACACATCCTTGAACTCTTATGTTCCTTTTTTGACAAATGAAATTTAAACTAATTTGCAAAGTGAATTTATCACCATTCCTTTTTTACTTTTTCCCTTCCCCTCTTTACACTCATACTTTTGTTACCAACAGCCAAGGTTTAACATAAATCCGTGGGCCTTGCCCCAACCGCCCTAATCTTAAGTTCTAACCCTAACTTTGTCAAATAAATATCAACTACAGTCCAAATTTGTTTATATATATATACACACACACATATATTCAAGAACATTATACCCTCCATCACGTGTCCTATTTCGGCCGCATTTTAAGATAGAAGAAAAAAATCGCGATAGTTGGCTCATCGGTTGTGCAGTTTTAATTTAGTACTACATCAAGATTATGATCAACTCCAAGACTTTTATTAATTGATTTGAGTTGAGGTTAGGCTATTGTAACTTCTAAAAAACTATAAAAAAAAAAATAAATGGAGTGAAAAAAATGGCTATCTCCACACCCCAATTCTCCTTCCATAAAAATAAAAAAACCACCACATCCAAAACTCTTCTAATACCATCGTACCTTTCATCATGTGTCCTATTTAGGCCTCATTTTAAGCTCGGGAAAAAAATTGAACAGTTAGCTCATCGTTTGTGTAGATGTAATTAAGTGTAGTAAGATTCTCGGATCATGATCAACTCTGATACTCTTATTAATGAGCTTGAGCTAATGTTAGGGTATTGTAACTTCTAAAAAAAAAAAAAAAACCAAGAAAAAGAAATATACTAAAAGGGAAAAACAAAGAGGGAGTTGATATTCATACTTTCTTTTTTTTGTTATCTACATTTCCTTCTTTATTGTTTAGTGTTGAAAATATAAGTTTTTTTTTTTTTTTAAACACTAAAAACAAGTGAAGGGAGTAAGGATAACAAAAAAATAAATAAAAAATGAGTGTGAATATTAATTAAAAAAAAATGAAAGTGATTAAAACAAAAAATGGCTATCTCCACACCCCAAATTCTCCCTCTATAAAAACCAAAAAACCACCACATTCTAAACTCCTTTCTCTCTCCTCCCCCATATAGCCTCCTCTGTTTTTTCCTCTCTTCAAAACTATACTCTTCCTTCCCACTTATCGTATCCATACATATTCACCTCCGATTCATATACGTATACCCATACACACAATCGTACACATACTTCTATCAATTTCCACAAACCTCTCGAAGATCTTTCTGTAAGTTTCGATTCAATCATTATTGTAATCTCTGGAGATTATTATTTGTTAATGTGATTTTTTAGTTGTGAAGACACGATTTTTTTTCAGGCTTTCTTTCTGGGATTGTGCGTTGTTCGTGCGTTTCGGTCGGATCTGCTGCTCGATTAGGATCGTAATCGGAGTTCTGTTTTCGAGCGAGGCATGATTTCTTGAAGATCATTGAGAGGAGTTTTAGTTACTTGGAGGAGAAGATGAAGAGGTCTAGCGACGTCGTATTCGCCGGTTCTCAACTCAAACGGCCCGTCCTTTCCTCTCATGCTGAATCGTTAGTGCCCTCTCTCTTCTCTCTCTCTCTCTCTCTCTCTAGTTTCTTTTTTGTATTATATTTTGTTGTGCTTTTATTCCTGTGATTTTAACAAGAACTGATATTATAATCGTTCGTACCGTAGTGGTGGATTTATTTGTGTGTAAAAATCTGAGTGTGTTACTGTTAGGTTACTGGTTGATTCTATAAATTAAAACCTCATGGGTTGAGGTTTGTGTTTTTAGGTTCACGGAGAAAAAAGATTTGATTTTTGTGGCAGTTTTTTGGGTCAGTTGTTCTCCTATATGGTTCGAGTGTGTTTCTGATTGATATTTTTGCTTGTATTGTTATTAGATTGTAAAGCTGTGATTATGTGTCCTTAATCCTGTGATTGTAGAAAAGAACTAATCTTGTAATCTTTGGTATCTTGGTTGTGGATTTACCGTGTGTGAAAATCCGAGTCTGTTACTGTTAGGTTACTGGTTGATTCTATAAATTAAAACCTCATGGGTTGAAGTTTGTGTTTGTTTTGATTTGATCAGCATATTTTTAGGTTCACAGAGAAAAAAGATTTGATTTTTGTAGCAGTTCTATGGTCAGCTGTACTCTTCATAGTTTTGTTAGATATTTTGCTTTTGTTTTTTCGTTATTGTGATGGCGGATTTGTAGACAATTGAGAATGTGTTTTTGTTTGGTTACTTGTTGATTTTTATAAACTCAAACCTCATGGGTTTAAGTTGGTGTTTGGTCTTTTTGGTTTGGTTCTGTTGATTAGCGTATTTTTAGGTTCACGGAGAAAAAAGATTTGATTTTTGTAGCGGTTCTATGGTCAGCTGTTCTCCTAGTTCGTGTGTTTTTCTGATTGATATTTTTGTTAGAACTTTTGCTTTTGTTTTCTCGATATCGTAATCTCCTTTTATTTATTTATTTGTGTAGAAAGTTGAGTGTGTGTTTTTGTTAGGTTAAAAGTTGGTTTTCATAAATCCAAACCTCGTGGGTTTAAGTTTGTGTTTGGTCTTTTAGGTTTTGTTCTGTTGATCTGCACATTTTTAGGCTTATGGAGAAAAAAGATTTAATTTTTTGTACCAGCTTTCTTCTGTCCATGTACATGGGTGGCATCTACTGGAAGCCTTTTCAATAAACTTTTATTACTTATATTTTTTTTTCTCGTTAAAGTTCTATTTAGGGTATTTATTTGAACGTTGGGGCCGCTATTTAGTGGTGAAATTTTCTAAGAGTAGTCACTTTGTGAATATGTTGCCAAAGGTTAGGTCTGTAGCCATTCCTCCCCGCCCAAGAGTAGTCACTTTGTGAATATATTGCCTAAGGTTAGGTCTGTAGCCATTCCTCCCCGCCCATACCCCTATCGATTGGGGATTACATAGTATGCATGATCAGCTGTTCTCCCAAAATTAGAGTGTGTTTCTATTAGGTCACCAGTTGATATTTATTGTAGATTTTTATTTTGTTTTGTTTTTGAGTCCATTAACTGTGATTTCTTTATGTTCATGGAGGAAAAAGATAGGAGTTTTGTTTGCTGTTGAAGTTTGATTATGAGGGTTCAACATAAGAGTATGTATTGTTATATGAAACACTGACACTCTGTATCAAGCCATTTTGTTGGAAGAACATACTGGAGTTAAATGAATCACAATCTATTGTTACCCAGGGTCACTGGAGTTTCGCCCTAACTAATTTTGGGAGTCATCGAGTCCCCCGTCCTTTGCATATAGGGTAATAAAAGGGCATAGGCTTTGGGATGGCTCTGAAGAGGTCTAGCACTTCACGGGAATTACTAAAATTATATGGTTATCATGCAAGAACCATCATGATTTATCCTTGGGAGTTGATAAATAGTTTGACTAAGTTTTTTTATTTATGGATTGTTCATCTTGGTAATGAAGCTCTGGACAAGCTCAGATGATGGGTGGAGCGAGCACACAAAAATTAACAACAAATGATGCATTGGTATATCTCAAGGCAGTTAAGGACATATTTCAAGACAATAAGCAGAAATACGATGAGTTCCTCGATGTTATGAAAGATTTCAAGGCTCAAAGGTTTGCTCATCTGTTCTTTCTTCCATTCAAGTGCAGAATCTTAATGAAGTTTATTGCTTATTGATCCTAATGCTACATTATTTTCTTGTTTGCAGAATTGACACGACTGGTGTCATAGAAAGAGTGA
>BPLS01000581.1:54508-91744 GCA_019656275.1 Rhododendron kiyosumense
AAGATTTATTTAGAGGGCATCGAGACCTAATTTTAGGTTTCAATACCTTTTTGCCAAAGGGCTATGAGATCACCCTTCCAATTGAGGATGATCCACTTCCTGCTAAGAAACCTGTTGAGTTTGAAGAAGCGATTAATTTTGTCAACAAAATTAAGGTGAAAACTGCATGCTGTATTTGAGTAGTGTATGTTTCAGTTTTTCCTTCAAGGGTTTGCAACTTATGGTGCTTTGCTTGCAGACAAGGTTTCAAGGTGATGATCGTGTGTATAAATCTTTTCTTGATATTTTGAATTTGTATCGGAAGGAAAACAAATCCATTACCGAGGTCTATGAGGAGGTGCGTCGATTGGGTTTACTTTCTTTAACTTTTATATTATCTGTGGCTCTTTTTTTAGTTTGGCTTCAACTTCCGCCTATTGTAGGTTACACAACTTTTCCGTGAGCACCCTGACCTGCTTGTGGAGTTCACGCATTTTCTACCTGATTCTTCGGCATCAGCCTCTATTCCTCATGCTCCGTCTGGTAGGAATTCTATTTTTCGACGTGATGACAGGGGCTCACCCTTGCCTGCAATGAGGCATATAGAAAAGGTAGTTTTTCCTATTACTTGTTTCCCTTCTTCCTCCAGATTTCTTCTTCGATTACTCATCTAATATCTCATCCATTATATAATTTTAATTTTACTAGAAGCCCGTAGTTTCGCATGTTGACCATGACCTGAGTGTTGAGCGACCCGATATAGACCATGATAAAGCACTGATGAGAGCTGACAAAGAGCAGCGAAGGCGTGGTGAAAAAGAGAGAAGGGAAGACAGAGACCGAAGGGAAAGAGAGCGGAAATCTGCTCATAGGGTTGAAGACTCTGTTGCTGACCAATTCCACCAGGGTGGGGAAGGTGTGGAAAACTTTGGCATGCACCCTGGTTCATCCTCGCATGATGACAAGTCTGCCATGAAAAGTGAGTAAAGTGTGCTGCTTGTGAATTCAGAGGCTTTAGTACTTTATTTATCATTAGCCTCGCTTGTGGACTAAAGCCACTTCTTAGCGTATGCGATGGAAAATAATGGTTCATATGTTGTGACACTATTAGAAACTTGCGAAACTTTATCTGATAACGAAGCCGTGTTTCTAATTCTGGTTGGATATCCTTTAATAATCAGGAGCGCTCATGAACACTCATGTGAGGAGTTCTTTTGTTTGGATGCATCAATATGCAAGTTTCTTTTAGTGTCTCTCTGTTCGCTATGTTTTGTATTCTGAAATTAGCCAAAAGGATGCTTTAGAATTGCTGTTGAGAAGTTGTTGTATCGCATGATATTTCTCCGCTGTTGGTGGCTCATTTAACTTGCTACTTAACTATCACAAAGGAAGGAACCTTTCTGTTGCTAAAATTGGGTGATATGTGGAAGATTTTATACTTCTATTCGGAAACTTATCCAAGCTATATTTGACCGCTAAATGTTTCCTATTATTAGATCATTTTTCATTTATCACGTACACAGGAAGCTTTATGTGTTTTACATTGAACAAATGTGAAGGTTGGGAGGCACTACTTCCTTGAAGATGTCTGCCGCTTCCTGGGTTTCTTTTACTTCCAAGTTCCATCAGAATTCACTAGTGAATGAAAGCAATTTAGACACGAAAGCCATGAATTAATTTGGTCTACGGCTCTACGCAATCCATATTTGTAAAGAAGTTCAAAGCTTTTTGCTTGCGAAATTACTGGATGCCATTGTTACATTTGTTCTTTCTCAACTTGTTATGTAGCTAATTGTTAGTGTTGTCGAGATGATGAAATTAAGCTGTGTGTCATTGGTGGTCAAATGCTCATGCCTACTTGCTTTGGCACTTGACATTGCTTGAAACTTTTTATGAAAGTGATTGAGAACTCTGTTCTGTTTCTGATAGAGATTACTCCATATTATACAAGTCCGATTTTCTATATATATACTTCCTTGTGTCCTGAATTATTTAGCGATTAGTTTTAATTGTTATTATTGCATCTTGGTGTCGTTGCAGATATGTACAGCCAAGAGTTTGCCTTCTGCGAGAAAGTCAAGGAGAGATTACGTAATCCTAATGTTTACCAGGAGTTTTTGAAGTGCCTTCATATCTATAGCAAAGACATTATTGAGCGATCACAGTTGCAAATCCTGGTATGCCGAATTTTCCCTGGGCTTTTAACTCCTATCACATTTCAGGCTTTCCTTTTGGTTCTCGTAGTATATCAAAGTGTGGAACTTGTAATGATTCTCTCAGCACCTTTCATGCCTGATATTTAACCACAACTATAGTTTGTTGGGAGATGGTGTGGACCCATAAAAGTTCAGGCTGCTAATCTTGAGAACTAGGCTTTCAGTCTGAGAGTAGTCTCTTTCTGCATATGATGCAATGGTTAGATTTTTCTTTGTACATACTCATCTAGGAACTATATTGACAGGGACTGGGTGAGTCCCGAAGAGTGAGAATTAGGGTTGAGTTGGAGAAGAGTTCCTTGTGCAAACAATGGATCATACTAATAGAAATGTACTGTTGTAGTTTAGGTCTTTCTTCATACTTGCTTCATATAGGATTCCTATGACCCTGTGTTAACAGGTACCTGCATGGTGTAAAGCCACTATTTGCAGTGAAGAATGCTCTCAAAATAAGATATTGAAAACCCAATCCTTCGCTATTGAGTGGTTCAAGCTTGAAATTATTTTTCCTGATGAATATTGGCTTTGAAATAGTTGGTGCCTTTTGGGGCAAGGGGAGGTTTGACCCCTAGTCCTAGCCGGCCTGCCCTACATCTTGACCACTTGGATGAAGGCTCTGGAATGATCCTATCAATGTCTTATGCCTTTGCATGTCACAAACATATCTCAAGCTGTCAATAAAGTGGTATACAGGCATATGGCTGGCCATCATGCACTATTGATATTTATGGTCAGCAGTGTTTTCCATGTGTGCCCTTTGATAGTTATTCATATCTGCATGACATGAAATCTATTTTCTTTGATGCAGCTCTTCTTAATGCAATACTTCTTTTGTTTTCACTGTCGTCCGTATTGGTAATGACCTAGACAATGGTTGCCATTTGTGTAAAAGAGTGAAAACTAATATCATGCAGCTCTTCCCGTTTTTACATTCTTCCACCTGATGTTAACTTCGTGGCACTGCCCCTTTTGTGCAATGTTACTAATACTATCATGCAACTCATCCACCCGATTGGGTTAGTCTTGTTTGTCATTTATAGAAGAAGGGAACAACTGAAGATGGCACCACAAAAACTATACCATAGGAAATAAGTAGTTATCTCAGAAAGCAATAGACTTAACTAGGCTTTCCAATCTCGGATGGGAGTGGTGTTGCATGTTTCATGAGATAACCTATTTGTGTCTGGTTACATAAAAGTGTACCCGTTATTTCTGGAAGAATTTGTTACATGTTTGATGCTACCAGGTAATGCCATGACAGCTCACTGTAGTACCACTGTACCAGTAAAGGTCTTGAGAGAAGTGGATAGCACTATTTATTCAAGCTATGGGCACACTAACCAAGTTTTGTTTTATATATATGGCAGAGTTTTTATGTCACATAATCTTTTGCTTTTGTCAGGTTGATGGCTTACTTGGGAACTATCCAGACCTAATGGAGGGCTTCAATGATTTTTTGGCGCGGTGTGAAAAGATTGGTAATGGTTATTGACATGCAGCTTAGTTATGTTGTTGTCCAGGTTACTGCTTAATTAGCCACCTGATGTGAATTTTGCATTCATGGAATTTAACTTAATCAAGATCTTTCCTGCAGATGATTTTCTTGCTGTTGCCGGTGTTACGGGTAAAAGTAAGTTAAATGATTATATTTTAGGTTTGATGTTCACCATTGATGCTTTTCTTAGCTCATTATTACACAAGGTGTTCAGGCATCTGTATCATTAAGTTGCCAGATCTCATGTTGAGCTGCTCTTATGTGGCTTTCAGAAATTCTCTTGAGGCATTAATGGCTTTAAATCTCCACGCATGTATACCTAACCTTGCTTTCAATTCACAGGATCCTTGTGGAATGAAGGTAATTCAGCCAGGCCAGTGAAGGTAGAGGATAGGGATAGAGATCGAGATCGTGAGAGGGAAGGTAGGGAAAAGGATAGAGAAAACAGAGAAAGAGATAGACCTGACAAAGGTGTAGCCTATGGTGATAAAGATGCAGTAGGTCATAAGATGTCTCCGTTTTCAAGCAAAGACAAGTACATGGCGAAACCTATTCAAGAACTTGACCTCTCTAACTGTGAGCAATGCACTCCCAGTTACCGACTTCTGCCCAAGGATGTAAGCCGTTTTTCCATCAAAATTCCCATCTTGAGTTATTCTACCCAAGTAATGTATTCACCGGATTTTCGTATTGCGTGATGCAGTATCCAATCCCTTCAGCAAGCCAGAGAACTGATATAGGGGCTCAAGTACTGAATGATCATTGGGTGTCTGTCACTTCTGGCAGTGAGGATTACTCTTTTAAACATATGCGCAAAAACCAGTATGAAGAAAGCTTGTTTCGATGTGAAGATGACAGGTTCGGAACTGTCTAGAGACCAAGTTATTATTCATTAGTACGTTTTACCTTCATTTGATGCAGTGTAAACTTATTTTTCTCCTCCTCGGTCACCTAGTTTAGCGGTCTACTTAGTTATGCGATATATTAGTTTGTGTCTGAATCCATTCTATGTCAAAAACAATTGTCTAATACCATGTCTGATCCTTTCTTATCTCCGTTCTTTTGTCTTTTCTGCGGGATATGTTGTATGAATATTCTTTCTTATTGCGGGCATTTTTACGGCTACTGATGATATGATTCTTTACGTTGTCAGGTTTGAGCTGGATATGTTGTTAGAATCTGTCAATGTGACAACCAAGCGTGTTGAAGAACTGTTGGATAAGATCAATGATAATATAATAAAAACTGACAGTCATATTCATATTGAAGACTATTTTACAGGTTATACATATGATACATAAGTAATTGGTTTGCATGATATCTGTTTTGCATTTCATATTTAATGCTTTACTCTTTTCTATTTGTTGTAGCTCTGAATATGAGGTGCATCGAACGTCTATATGGTGATCACGGCCTTGATGTGATGGATGTATTGAGGAAGAATGCACCTCTTGCGCTCCCAGTTTTATTAACCCGTTTGAAGCAGAAACAAGAGGAGTGGGCTAGGTGTCGTGCGGATTTTAATAAAGTTTGGGCCGACATCTATGCTAAGAACTATCACAAATCACTTGATCATCGTAGCTTTTACTTCAAGCAGCAAGACTCAAAGAGCTCGAGCACAAAAGGTAATTAACAACCAATTATATGCTATAAATTATAATCACTGTAGATCTGACCTTATTGTTAGTATCTTCTATTGTTACTAACTTTGTTCCACAATGTTTGCCCTTTCCTATTTAGAATGTCCAAAAAGGCAAGTCCTGTTTGAAAAGTCTAAACCAAGGTTTTGGATTTTTCAGAACTATGAACAATCCCTGTTAATAACTTGTGAACTTATGTCCTGGTTGTGCTCCACATGATCTTGTTGATCTTATTTAATGAAAAGTTTATAGTGAGATTCTGCAGGAGGCATTCTTTGAATTAAAAAAGAAGGCAAAGATGATAAATTATACACGTGGTTTCTTTTTTGAATAAGTACTTATGCTCTTGTTATAGGAAACGAAATTAAACTTGGACCAAGTTGGCAAATTCTGAAGCCTTTTTTTTCCCTCTCTTTAAAGTTTGAGCTCCTTCCTTCCCTTTCACAAATTGGTTTGAGATGTTTGACTAATATCTGCTGGAGACTTTATCATTCATGCATTACGTGGCAGTAGGAGTCTGGTCCGTTACCGCAGTTTGATCTGAGTCCAGTTGGCCAGTTGGGTAACAGATTGAATTTGGATTATTTGTGATCCATGTTGGCCTCGACCAGTTCCTTATGAACCGAATTATTCCCAGTATTAAGTAATATAACCTAATTATTGCTTCCTATATGCACCATCAGAATGTTTAATGATGCCGGTGCTTAGATACGAAATGATGATAAAGATGGGCCTCTCTCTCTCTCTCTGTGTGCGCGCGCGCTTTTGCTTATGTAGAGCCTCCAGAGCTGGGCCTTGATCGATTAAGGACTCATCCTGTCCTGCACTTTCTGGCTCGTGTTCCATGCTCCATCATGCTTTGCCTCTCAATTTTTGTTTTGCATCTTTCTCTGAACGATTTGTTTTTGTTGTTGTATCATGTATATCTAAGGTTCTTGATTGCATAACAGTTTGTTTTTCCTCTCAGTGAAAATTTCATCTTATGAGGAAGGCTCACTTCCTCATTCATTGGAGAACACTACTTTTTAAAACATAGTTAAAGAAAAAGATCTTCTGGAGATTTAATTGAGCGGGCATTTGATGTGACTTTTCCCATATGTGCAAGGGGAATTC
Organism: Rhododendron kiyosumense; assembly: GCA_019656275.1. Lineage (NCBI taxonomy): Eukaryota > Viridiplantae > Streptophyta > Magnoliopsida > Ericales > Ericaceae > Rhododendron > Rhododendron kiyosumense. Next base: position 60,952 of record BPLS01000581.1, read on the forward strand.
GTTTGTTTTTATGTGCTCCTCAATCTGAAATAAGGTGTCGAAATAACCACCGATGTCGAATTAACCACCAATTAGTTTTGGAATTCATAGTGGCTGAGTTAGACCTTTGCGATGGTGACTTTTCCCCTTGCACGATTGTGACTTTTCCCATACGTGCAAGGGGAATTCGTTTGTTTTTATGTGCTCCTCAATCTGAAATAAGGTGTCGAAATAACCACCGATGTCGAAATAACCACCAATTAGTTTTGGAATTCATAGTGGCTGAGTATGACCTTTGTGATGGACCAGTGCCTTGTTTTGGATCTTTTATACGATACCATATTTCCATTTTGATTGCTCAAGGTGTCTGGGCTAGCTTACATGCGACAAATCCCTCGGTGATCAATCCCACTGTCCACTGGCAGGGGGCCCAATCTTTGCGAAACCATATTGATGTTTATGTAGAGAAAGCAAGTTGACTGTTTTCAAAAAATATGTTCAACATAAGGAACCCATTAATTACTGAATGGTATATATGTTGAGATGGCCTTGTCTGGTCACTATTGATTGCGTTTCATGCTTTAATGTCCTCATACAGCCTTATTGACTGAGATCAAAGAAATCAGTGAAAAGAAGAACAAGGAGGACGATGTGCTGCTTGCTATCGCTGCCGGAAATAGACGACCTATCATTCCAAATATGGAATTCGAGTATCCCGATTCAGACATCCATGAAGACCTGTACCAACTCATCAAATATTCCTGTTGTGAAGTTTGTACAAATGAACAGCTTGATAAAGTTATGAAGATCTGGACAACCTTCCTCGAGCCAATGCTTGGGGTTCCTAGTCGGTCTTCTCAGGGGACAGAGGACACGGAAGATGTCATGAAGGCTAAGAATCAAGTGTCACGAAGTGTTGCAGAAGGAGATGCCAGTCCAGTTGCTGGTACGACTGTCACTTCTACAAAATTATCTAGTCCATCCAGAAATGGTGATGAAAGAATTTCACCTGAACAATCAAGTGCATGCCTAGCTTCGTTGGTAAATGGTGATAATGGAGCTAAAAAAGATGGTCCTCATAATGCAAATCATGCTGGGTTTAAAACTGATGCTGTATGTAACATCCCTCAACTTGTAAATGTTCCAAGTGCTGGTATTGTGAGTGATGAGACCTCTGTAGTCAACAGACAAGCTAGTTCAAACGAGCAGTTAGCATGTTTTAATACATCTCTTGCGGCTGGAACTGATGAATATCATGGAAGAACAAACATGGAAAACAAATCAGGTTTGCATAGTGGGCTCTACTCTTGTGTAATATCCATTTATTCGGTTATCCTGTTCTCTGACCTAGACATTGCTAGCCATTCTGTTGGTTTCATTTTCTGTATGTTGATGGTTGGGATTCTGAGATGTTCTTTTTACTGCAAGGGCTTTGTGCTACTCCGAATAGACGTGGAAATGCTGCTAGTGAAAATGTTTTACCTTCATCAGAGGTATGCAGTAGGTTTCTGGCTACTTATATATGATAAAGGAGAAGGTTTCTGGCATAATTCCCCAAAATTCGTATTGGTTAAGTAGGATAATTCATGCTCTGTTTGTTGAATGCTCTTCATGTTGCAAGCTGATATGTTTAGTATGTTGCCTTATTTACTTATATCTGCTGCTTCTGATATGGTAGGTACTACAGAGAATGCGTAAACAAGTACAAATTAGCAATTGGATTACAAAAGAGCATTGTTACTTTCTGAAGTATGTGGTTACAATTCGCCATTGGCCAGCAGTCTGGTTCAATGGTGTCTCCTGCCGCCAATATGCGGTAGATAGAATTTTCACGAGTCCCACGTGGGACATGAATGGATATAATGCCAATTATAGAAATAATATGGATTTATGCAACAGTGGGTGTGCCACATAGTTGATGCAATAAATTCGTATTACTTGTGTTATTATCTGCTTCATTATGGACATCCTTTGTCTCTCCTTTAAATTCGTCTGGAGAAATTATCTGAAATCAGATTAGTATCTGAACCATTCAGGTTATATATAGTCGGTAGAACTGGCATAGGGTCGTTTCAGGGCTTTCTGAGAGTTGGTGTAGATTTAAGTTTAGCTAAGCTATTTGTCATTTAGCTTAGCCATGCTGCCGTTTAAGAGGGTTACAATGAAGTTCTTTCTCCCAGATTGCTGAAACCATCCTGCTTCACATGAAATTCTTGGTAGGACACAAGAGTATAACTACACAGCTCTCCATCTTATCATATGTATCAATATTGAAAAATCCATACCTATAAATGACTTATGTACTGCGAGCATTCATTAATCCAACCAGAGAGTTGGTCTAAAGCCACGGAAAGTTGGTTATTCCTTTCAATCTTTTAACTGACGGAAACTGTCTATGCCTTGTATATCCAATGCTGAATAGTCAGTTCCCTCTGCTACGGGTACTAGTTGTATTTATTTGAACTTTGACTTTTTGTCTATTTTGATATTGGCTGGTTTGTTCTTTTTCATTGCGTAGTCTTCTATCAATGTAAGTTCTTTGATCCTATGACGCTACAGGGTGGTGCTTGTGCAAGACCTGTTTCATCTTCAAATGGGGTAGCTGCAGAAGGCAATACAGTTCACAGGCATCATGAAGAGTCTGTTGGGAAATTCAAAGTTGAAAGAGAAGAAGGTGAACTCTCTCCCAATGGAGATTTTGAGGACAATTTTGCAGCATATGGGGATGGTGACGCGGAGGCTGCTCATAAGTCGAAGGATAGAGCTGCAACTGGTCAAGGTCAAGGAGAAAAAGATCTATGTTGCGGCGAGGCAAGAGGTGAAAATGATGCTGATGCCGATGATGAAGGTGAGGAAAGTGCTCAGAGGTCAACAGAGAACAGTGAGAATGCTTCTGAGAATGGTGATATTTCAGCAAGTGAATCTGCTGATGGTGAAAATTGTGAGGAAGATGATGGAGACCATGAAGAGAATGATAACAAGGCCGAAAGTGAAGGTGAGGCTGAAGGGATGGCTGATGCCCATGATATTGAAGGATATGGAACGTCGTTGCCCTTCTCTGAACGTTTTCTACAAACAGTGAAGCCTCTTACAAAGCATGTTTCTGTAGCATTACATGACAAAGAGAAGGATTCTCGTGTTTTTTATGGAAACGATTCCTTCTATGTGCTTTTCAGGCTTCATCAAGTAAGGCTTAATTTGTTTTGAAACATCTGCACATTGTTGATCTTCAACGGTGTTCTATATGACTGTGAGTTAAACGTTTTCCCCCCTTCCCGTCAATTCGCAGACCCTTTATGAGAGAATACAGTCAGCTAAGATTAATTCATCATCTGCCGAAAAGAAGTGGAGGGGTTCGAATGATATATCTCCAACTGATCTGTATGCTGGGTGCGTTGGCTTTGCAATATTTGCTTTTGAACAAGATGGTATGTTATGCCTATTAATATGCATTCCCTTCTCTGTGTTTTAGGTTCATAAGTGCGCTGTACAGTTTACTTGATGGTTCCTCTGATAATACGAAATTTGAGGATGACTGCCGAGCTATTATTGGAACTCAGTCGTATGTTCTGTTCACGTTAGACAAGCTGATATACAAGCTTGTCAAACAGGTAATGTCAAAATAATTCCGCCCTCTTCTATTTATGGTTTTGTTGTGTTCCTCTTTTGTTTCTAACCTGAAGATTCATTTCCTTGGCATCTCGTGTAGCTTCAAACAATTGCTGCTGATGAGATGGACAACAAACTACTCCAACTACATGCATATGAAAAATCAAGAAAACCTGGACGATTTGCTGATGTAGTTTACCATGAAAATTCACGTGTTCTTCTTCATGAAGAGAACATATATCGGATTGAATGCGTAGGTTCTGAAACTTTTGCATTCTTTTCACCATTTCACAGCTTGGCTGGAAGCTCTATCCGTGATTACATATGCGAAGGCTTTTTTATTTATGCTAATATACAAGTGGTTTTGCTTTTGCTGCAGTCGCGTGCACCAACTCGTTTGTCCATACAGTTTATGGACCATGGCCATGATAAGCCTGAAGTAACTGCCGTTTCTGTGGACCCTAATTTTGCAGCATATCTTCATAATGACTTCTTGTCACTTGTACCAGACAGAAAGGAGAAGCCTGGAATTTTCTTGAGAAGGTATTTATTCAATGGAGGAAGTTGTCAAAAGAAATCGCATTAAGTAATTCTTTGTTGGTTAGTGAATGCCAACTTTTTTTTTGCAGAAATAATTGCAAATATGGATTTGGGGATGAGCTTTCTGCTTCATGCCAAGCAATGGAGGGACTCCAAGTTGTGAATGGTCTTGAATGCAAGATTGCTTGCAATTCATCCAAGGTCTGTTCCTCAACACTTGTTCCGGACAAGTCCGGTCCTGTTCCTCAAGTGTGTTTCCATTCACATCTAAATCACAACTTTGTTATGCTAAATATGGGTGTAATCATATGTAATAGGTCTCTTACGTTTTAGACACAGAAGATTACTTGTTCCGGACAAGAAGAAAAAGGAAAACCTTCTATCGCAACACCTCGTGCTCTGTCCAAATCAAGTCTTCAACTCATCTAAGCAGAGTAGGACGCTTCCACAGATTGCTTTCTGGATTGCTTTCTGGTTCATCATAGTATGAGACCACTTAAACAGGTATGGTATATCCCCCATACCTTGAAGCTGCCTTGTTAGTTCTTGATATCTTGATCCTGTAAAACAAAAATGAAAAAATGCTCTCTTAGTTGCACATGTACACACAATATTGTTTTATAACCCTAACTTTGTATTTTTTATTTTTTGAAGGGATAAGTTGTATACTCCTAATTAAGTTCAAAGTCTGTACTTATGTTGGAATTCATGTTATTTCAAGTAGTGGACCAGGATGTTGTTTTGGAAATTTTCAATAGCCAATCCGACACTTCAAAGACAAAGGAGCTGGAAATTGAAGAGACGAGTGAAAGAGCTTTCGAGGAAGTATCCGTCGTGTAGCTATGCAATAAAGAAAGGAGGAAAGAGTGTTCGGCCCAAAAGATTATGGTGCGCTGCAAGTACCGTGGCATTTTGAACCAATTCTGAATTGAACCCGATTCTGTATATAGGACATATCGCCCGATGTAAATTAGAGATGTGTTCATTTTATTCGTTTACTCTTTTCTTTATTATCTTTCGTTCATTATTTTTTGTCTTCAGTCCATGTAGCACCTGCACTGCGATGCAGCTTGAGTACCAAGTGTAAGAAGAAACTTCAAGTTAAATGACAATAGCATCCGTTTTGGTTCAAATCTTCTTTGATTTTCTTTGTTTATTCTTGTTACCTTTTCAAGGCCGAGCTGGGAATTTTGGCAAGAGTTACGTGCGAATTCTGAGAAGGATGAGGTTTTAACGGCATTTTTCTCCCCTTCTTCTGAGTGCAAGGAAAGTAGGTTTTTTTTTTTTTTGGTTGGCAAACAAGATCGTCCTAATTATATTAATACGAAAATAAAGTACAACTAAAACAATCCAGCAAAATATAAGGGAAATTTGCACTTACACCTCCTGTACTATCACTAATTTGCACATACACCCCTTATACTTCAAATTTAGGCATTTACACCCTCTGTACTTTGGACTGAAGTGCAACTGTTAGGAAATCCGTTAAAATGGATGGAAAAACTACTGACGGGAGGTTTTTCTTCAAAATGAGGAAGAAAATGCCCAAAATAACCCTGATAGCCATTTATAAGCTCTGTCAAACTCCCCTTCCAAAAAATAGAGCTTCCAAACCCCTTCCTTCTCCTGACCCACTTTCTCTCTTCTTTCACAAGATATCTTCTAAAACATCAAGAAACCCATCAATTTCAAGCTAAAGGATGCATCCAATTTGCCATTGCGGTTTGCTTGAAATTGATGGGTTTCTTAATGTTTGAGAAAACATCTTGTGAGAGAAGAGAGAGGTATTGTTCCACTTAACTTTTTCTTATAGTTATGATTGTCTTTATTTGAATTTTTTTGCGTTTGTTAGTTTTGCACCAAATTTTTGTGATTTAATGATTCATCTCGACGAGACGAATCGTAAAAGTAATTTTTTTTTTTTACCTTTACTCAAATATTTTGAAAAATAACCACTTTTAAGTATAAAAAAAAGAAGTCAAAAAGTGAGGTACAAAACTAACCATTTTTTTGGGTAAAAGTAAAAAAATTTACTTTTCCAATGCGTCTTTACGAGACGAATCGGAAAACTAAAAAAGTGAGGTAGAAAACTAACAAATGCAAAAAAAATTCAAATAAGGACAAAACCAGAAAATAAGTGGTAAAGGTTGTTAGTAGAACAGGGTCAAAGAGTGGATTAGGGGAAGGGAGGGGTTGGATGCTCTATTTTTGGGAAGGGAAGTTTGACAGGGCTTATAAATGGTTATTAGGGTTAGTTCAAGCATTCCCCCCCCCCCCCCCCATTTTGGAGGGAAATTTTCCGCCAGTAGCTTTTCCATCAATTTTAACGGATTTTCTAACAGTTGCACTTCAATCCAAAGTACAAGGGGTGTAAGTGCCTAAATTTGGAGTATTGTATGTGCAAATTGGTGATCGTACAAGCGATGTAAGTGCAAATTCCCCAAAATATAACAAAAACAATAAGACAAAATACAACAAAACAAAACTGAGGAAAGTTAAAATGCTACGAGCTAGGAGAGTTAAAATGCTACAAGGACCATCTTTACGTCAAGGAGCGTGACCAGGATTGCACTTGGTTCGACTTGTGACTACACATAAAACGAACCAGGTGCTAGAGAAGACAATGCTGACTGCTACAATAGTCTATTTACATTCAACTTTGTGTTCTGATTTTATAGTTGTTTTGCCTACCTTTCCATCAGAAATGAAAAATCTTTTCATATATATATATCTTTCAATCTGCGTCGTAAATGATTAAAAAGAGCAAGATAACGGGTGGAATTCTTACTTTTGACTATATGGAGTTGCAATCTGGCAAATAGTCAAATGGTCTTCAAATTCCATTTTTGTCAGCTTCAAATTTAAATGGTTAAAAACTTAAAATGCTCTAATAAGTCAACTTAGATCAATTAAAGCCTCAAATGAAAAAATCACATCCTTTTTCTGTTTTTACGTTGATACTGCAATGACCTCTACAGTCCTACTTATGTGGAATCTATACATTTAATCGTGAATCCTACGAGAATGTCTGATTGTAGAGAGTTGGAGTTATTTGCCTAATTCTATTGAGGACACTTGGCATTTGACGAAGACCGCAAAGTGTTACATAACAAATAAAGGAAAACGTGGCAAATGAAAGAAGAAGCAGTTATAGATCATGGGAATAACTGCAAAAACTCGAAGACAAGGAACTGCCAGAGTTTGAATTAGAGAGGGAAGTTTAAATAGAGGACTTGGAAGTACAAGAAGAGCCCGATCAATCGCCCAAAAGGCTTTTACTTTTTAATCTGTCATTTACTGATTACTTGCCTTTCTTAGGAGTAGTTTGTAACTGTAGCAACCATCGACTGTAACATTTGGTTACATTTGAGTCATTTGACTGTACTTTTTTGAAGTTTAATAAAAGTTTCTTTTGTTAATCTTCATCCACTTCCACTCTGTTGCATCCTGTTTGATTCTAGAGAAGTCCTTAAATACGGCAAGAAACCAAATGTCACCTTCACATATCCACATTTCAACACTCTTTTCATAAACCCAATTGATCCCCGACAGAATAAAATATTTTGTAAATAGTTGCGCACAAGTTTTTTTATTGGTAACTAGATGCGCATAAGTTGACCTAGATATCCGGCTAGAACGAGAAAAAACCGAACCTTCTAATGCCCCCACCTAACCGTGGATGCAGCACGTCTTCGTTTACTTCTTCTACCTAATGGCTCACAATAAAATCTGCGGCAAAGGCCAATAACAACCAAACTTTCCATAAAGGCCACTTGCCAATTTTTTTTTCTTCCAAAAATAGCCTTTCAAATCTCAAAAGATGAGTTGTTAATGAAATAATAGGTGAACAGAATGCGAGGATCAAAAAAAAAAAAAAAAAAGGTGAACAGAATAATCCACCAATTACATTTATATATCTTCTTGTTTTCGTTCTTATCCAGTTTATCGATTTCAAATATGTTATTTTGTGTGTAATTGCCAAATTTATAATGTAAGGATACGTGATATGGCATTCTAAACAATGAAAAATCAGTAATACAAATGGGATTGAAATTTCCTACAATTCAAGTATTTTTTGCTAGAAGTGTTTTGAGTTAGCAATAAATGTGTTTTTATATTCTATTTCTATGCATCTTTAGTTTTTTCTTTTCAACCCTTTTATTACCAACCTTAAAAGTCTCCAAAGTCATCCCATCAAAACCTATATTTATCTCCAACTATATTTGACTGATTTTGATTGGCAAATCAACTGTTTGGTTATCATTCATGGCCTCACGAAATAGGAATACAGAAAGTAAAAGAAAAAACTAAATATATAAAAGCAAACGACGAACAAATTTGGCTTCTAGGCATTGTTAGCCAACACTAAAATGACTTTTGTGAGATATTAAAATTTCGTCGAGCCTAGAGCCATCAGATACACGAAGATCCTATATCATAAATATGTACATAGTTTCTATACATGAGACGGTCGCAAATATGTTTGTGTCTCGATTTGTAGACACGGTATGTATTTGTAACATTTTTGAACATTCATAAAATTCCAACGAGTCACCAACCAAAACTTTGGGCAAAGCAGAACCCCACGAATCAAACTCATATGTCAACGAAATCTGTTTCTTTTTTTCTTTTTTTTAATTGAAACCCATTTCATTAACAGCCAAAATAGGCTAAAAACAGCAAATCCATCCTAGAACAGAGATAGGGAACCTACAACAAACCATCGCCGAAAGAAAATACTAAGCATAGGTGACCCAGGGGTAGTGATAAAATCGCAAAACTAGTGACTAGACCTTTGCACGACTTACCGCCACAAAGGGTCGGGACACGAGGGGCCAGCCATCTAACCACTAGCTACTCCGGCTTTATACAAACACCGTATCAGAGATAAACTATACAAGCCGATGGAAACATGAGTAATAAACAAACAAGAGAGACAAACACGACCACCATTGATGAAATCCATAAGCACGCCGGCCACCTCCAGCCAAGAGGAACCACCCGGAACCGACTGGATCTCGAACTGAAGAGATGGAGAAACATCGCCGGCAAGCCTACGCTGACACGACAGACTCCAGACACAGAAATCGACGTAGGAATCCTGGGCAGGATCTCCGATCGCCGGCCACACAACGCAGATGGCCGATAAAACTCCCTTGCCGATTACTCTCTCTGCTGACGACGAAACATGGCCAAGGGCCACTGCCCGGAGCCTTATTGTGCCACGCCCCGCAGCCTTATTGAAAGAAGGAAAAACTAACATACTCCTAATTATAGTACTATACTTTAAATGTCATTTTCAGACCTTTTTCTATTCTTACATTTCCCCTCTCTCTCTCTCTCTCTCTCTCTCTCTCTCTCTCATACCCATTTGAGAGAGAAATGAGAAGCATTCAATGATCAGGTCAACCAATCCGAACGAGCTCATGGAAAAAAATTTCCGTGCCAAGCGAGTATAATGCGGTGTCCATTCGCGCATCTGAGCCATCAATTTCATTTTTGAAAGGCTCAGATTTGAGAAAGAAAGTGTTGGGATGAGAGGAGAGAGATGATTTCTTGTCCAAAAGTGCATTGGACGGCTCGAATGTATCAAGCGAGTAACATGTGAAATATATCCGCTCAGCACAGAAAAATCTATCGAGCTCATGGCCTTCTTCCAAGACGGTGACGATGCGCCGGATATTGGAGATCGAAGAAAAAATTACGTAGACACTGGCAAGTAAGGGTTGGTTAGCCTTGATATTATTTGAGATGATTCAATTCATGAAAAAATAAAAATGATTAATCTAAAAAAAAAAAATTAAGTCACCAAAATGATTAGGCCTAGTTCAGCTTAAAATTTTAATTTTTAAATACTTATTTTTTATTTTACGAAACATATGATTCTCTTACAATACATTACCTTTAATTCAAAAAATAAATACTTATGTATTTTTAGCGGAAGGGGCCTAATTATGTGGGGTGTACCGTAAATCAATATTTGTAGCTTCAAAAAAAAAAAAACAAGGCGAGATCAAATTAAATGCTTTTATTCCAAATTTGCCCTTGGTTATACGGAATATAGCAATCATATTCAACATCCAAACACCTCTTTTGTTTATTTAACTCATAACCAAACACCCCAGTCCAAATTTGCCTTTAGTTTTTTGGCCCACTAATGATTAAAGTTATTTAGCACATACAAATTTGTAACTAATAATTACTGTAAGAAATAACTAATGAGCCGGAAAATATACATACTACTAAATATATGAGGACGAGTGGGGGCACGGCCCCCACTCCATTTTCTAATAATTTCAATTTCACCCCTAATTTTAAAATTCATGACAAATTGTATCCCAAAAATTGTGCACGTGTTTCTTTTATATCACTTACATGTCCAAGTATCTTTGTCAAATTTCTAAAAATATTTTCTTAACTTAATGGTTTTGCACAAAGATCTGATATATATATTCTAGCAAATTTTAGGTTTTAAGTTCATTTCTTTTTTAATACTTTTTTATTACTTGTTTGGTATAATTAAAAAAAGAAAATTCTAAGACTATGTTTAATGGTGCATCCATTGAACAATATTTTTTGGCTACGCCACTAGTACCATGCACTGTTGCACCAAATTAGATGTCCAAAAGGACCAAAACTATGAGTACCATATAACACCGACTAACTATTTTTTTCACTATCCCTTTTACTAATAAATGCATGCATAAACCAAAAAAGGGAGTATAATTTTTCAAAAATGCTAGGTGTACAATCATCCGAACACAACACCAAATATAACTCCTAACACACACGTAAGTCCCGCGTGTTAAATGTGTGCGGGATCCGCGTATATATGAGGGGTTAAGTTTGATGTTGTATTCGGAAGGTTGTGCACTCTCATAGTCTTTTCACTATCCGTTATTCTCTTTTGCTCTTTTTTGTCTTTATTTATGTAAAATGACAAAAACGGCCATCATGTATGAAAGTGAGTCAATAAGCAAGAATATAATTTCGTAAATTTACGTGAATAAACACAAAAAATATTGAATAATAAAATAGAGCGCAAAATAATAAAAATATTGAATAATAAAATAGAGTGCAAAAATTATTATTATTACTAATAAAAAAAGGTAACATTTCTACCTGGCTTTCCAATTTTTTTTTTTGGGTTGAAATTCTACCTAGCTTTCTCCTTCTCATTCTTGACTCTCTCTTACCTAACCCCTCTCTCTCCAATTTCCTAGAGAGAGAACCAAGAACCATTCACAGATCCGTTGAATCGAAAATTCCAATTTTCCACCGATCGAGATGGCCCTAATCCACCGCTCCTCCATCCTAAAACCCCTTTCCACCGCCGCCGCCGCCGCCTCCTTCCCCTCCCTCCGCCGCCCTTTCTCCTCCTCCGACACCATCACCGTCGAGACCAGCATCCCCTTCACCGCCCACAACTGCGACCCCCCCTCCCGCTCCGTCGAGACCTCCCCCGCCGAGCTCATGTCCTTCTTCCGCGACATGGCCACCATGCGCCGGATGGAGATCGCTGCCGACTCACTCTACAAGGCCAAGCTCATCCGCGGCTTCTGCCACCTCTACGACGGCCAGGAGGCCGTCGCCATCGGGATGGAGTCCGCGATCACCAAGAAGGATTGCATCATCACGGCGTACAGGGATCATTGCTTGTTCCTTGGCCGTGGCGGAACCCTAGTCGAGGCCTTTTCTGAGCTCATGGGACGCCAGGTGATTCGTTTTTTTATTAAGTTTCGATACTTCTACAGACTGATGACAAAAGTCAGGTTGTTTCTGCTATTGCAATTGATGCAGGTCATTCTCCTCACCTACATAAACTAAGATACCATTTAACAGAAACAACTTGACTATTTTCATTAGGCTCTAGTCCATTTAGTTTAGCGGAAACAACTTAACTATTGAGCTCATGGGATGCCAGGTAATTCGATTTCTATTGAGTTGCGAATTTGAACTAAATTAATTTGTATTAAATTGTTAGAATTATGTTATTTTAGTGGTCAAGGACTGGGACTTAGGATTTGCTCCCTCCCAAGGCCTCAGGTTCGGTATCAACTCCTTTGTGGCCAGTCCATACGCAGCTTTCTCCAGCTTTAATTGGACACCCCGCAAGTGGGCGGTAGAATTGGCCCCTTAGGATTAGTCGAGGTCAGTGTTCTAAAACTCGGCATTACTCGGCGAGTACTCGCTACTCGGTGCCTGGCCGAGGCGAGTTATGTCTACTAGGTGGGAATTACTCGGCCAGCCGATTACTCGGCAAGTACCCGGTGAGTCGCGATTACTCGGTAAATCGGGATTACTCGCCGAGTTAGGAAGTTGGGAGAAAATAAAAAATAAATTGAAAAGATCGGGGTAAAATATAATATGTTAAATTTGATGGGTCTTTAGTGTAATTTCAGTATAGTTTTGTGCTTACCCTAATTTGAGAGTAAATTCTACTTGATCCGTCTGAGGAGGGAGGGACATGGAGAAGAGGAGGAGGAATAGTTGACTACTAATTTCGTATTTGGTTTCATTTGGTTTGAACGTTGAACTTAGTAATTGACTAGTAATTTTGTAATTGGTTTCATTTGGTTTGAACGTTGAACTTTGTAATGGACTTGTAATTTTGTACTTGGTTTCATTTGGTTTGAACTATGAACATTGAATTTCTCATCATGCATTATGAATATCATTTAGGAAACATTAAAAAAAAAAATCCGAGTAATTGCTACTCGCCGAGTAATCAGCCTCCAAGGTACAAGGTGGCCGGCCGAGCGACTACCCAGTAGCGAGTTTTAAAACATTGGTTGAGGTGCGCATAAACTGGCCCGGACACCTGAGTTATCAAAATTTTAGTGATCTTTAGATATTTTTGTCCGTAATTCTTGGAATTAATCCTTCGTTTCGACTTAGTGTTAGTGTGTTTGGTTTGTTTTGAAGACTGTTGGCATTGTGTACTTTTGGGGTGCATTTCCACTAAACTAACTAAAAGCTCATGTTTTCACGGATTTCTAGGTAGGTCATTTTCCTCACCTACATAAACTAAAATACCATTTAGCGGAAACGACTTGACTGTTGCCATTAGCCCATAGGCCATTTAGTTTAGTAGAAACAACTTGACTATTTATTAGTCTCCATCTTTGTGTATTTTTCGTCATAATTTTTGGAATCAAGCCTCCGTTTCAACGCCAGGTGATATAGTTGTTACTTGTTAGTGTGTTTGGCATAAATGAATTGTTTTGAAGACAGTCGGTATAAAAATATGGACCAAAATTAAAAATATGGTCAGATAAGACGGCACAAAAGACAATAAAGACGGCTGCTGGTGTTATTTAGTTGCCAAATTTAATTAGTTTGATTTCTGTCAATACATGATTCTAGCTAAAGAGAGAGTAATGATGTTTGATAGCAATTCTGGATAATCACTTATATGACCTACAAAAATGAGATTTTTAAGTTGCAGTTTGTATCTTTTTTGCTTTCTTAGAGTATTTAAAATGTGCAGGGACAAAAGACCACTTGACTACAAGAGTGGAGAACGTCTGTAGAGCTTTTAAGGGCAATTTGAATATGCGTTTGATAAAAAAGCATTTTTACAGCTAATTTTCCCAAGCGGGTTAAAATTTTCAATTTTTTTATTATAGTTTTTTCTTTCATTAGAAGTGCGGAATTCTATTGATTCTGAGTAGGCATAAGAAAATCTGGGGCCTCATCTTCAATACGGTAGAGTCAAACGACAAAATGAACATTTTTTTGATAACTAGGTATCCCTCCCAAGGGAATGGCTAATTCTAATTTCTAAGACCAATCCCGCTGTCCACTGGCGGGACCTTTTTAAAGCTGGGGCAAACCCCCATTTGGATTAACACCCAAGTACCCAACACAAAAATTATTGATAGCACACTGGTGGGTGTCCAACACAGACCAAAGACTTCCAGAAGCCTCCAAAAGAGCATTTTTAGATGAAGAATGTGTCCTGGTTTACCCCGTAATCTGTTCAGCAAACAACCCTATACTCAACCAGTCAACCTTTCTGTGTTTATCATTGCTTAAAGAAAGTTGCACCAAACAAACAACTTATTTGAAGTCCTTCAAGCAAATAGTCTAAAAGTTCATGATGTAAAAGGCTTAGGTGGTGTTCCGGTTTACCCCCTCAAAAAATAAGTACCATTTGCAATTTTCAAGCTTAAAAATAATAGGTATATTGAAACCCAAAAAATATTCAATATGGATCTTGTTTGATAGATTTCGATGAGATCTATCAAACCCTGCAAAAAAAATTGAAAAATTATTTTCGCAGGCTCATTATTTTTAAGCTTGAAAATAGGTCCGTATTTTTTAAGTCCTTGTTTGAGAAAGTGGAACGGAGCCTTATTACTTATCCTATGTTATTTTGTTACTGTGCTTCGTTTTAATTGAGTCTATATAAGACATGTAGATGTTGTATGGCTTAACAAGAAATCAAAAAGATTGGCGGCCTTATGAGTTTTGGAGGTTAGAAACCCCACCCCAAGGAGGTCTGATCGCCACAAAGTCATATATTACTCCCCCATTATTCGATTTTGCGTTTAATATCTAGAGTGATGCTCTCTCCAGGCTGGGTGTTCAAAGGGCAAGGGTGGATCTATGCATTTCTACAAGAAGGAAGGTGGATTTTACGGAGGCCATGGGATTGTTGGGGCTCAGGTGCCCTTAGGTATTGGATTGGCCTTTGCTCAGAAATACTCAAAGGAAGATCATGTGACTTTTGCCTTGTACGGTGATGGCGCAGCAAATCAGGGGCAATTGTTCGAGGCCCTTAACATGGCTGCGCTTTGGGATCTCCCTGCAATTCTAGTGTGCGAAAACAACCATTGTAAGACTATTTCCAACCCTGACTCAAGCATCTACCTCAAGTTTGAACGTAACTAGTAACTGAACTCGACAATGAAAATGGCTGAGTTATAAGATTCATTAGCACTCCAATGCGTGAAACTCAATTGAAGCTTAAATTTGTATAAAAAGATTCATCAACTGGAGAGCTGTAGATGGAATGGGAATGGCTGAATGGAGATGCTCTAAGAATTTAATATTTGGACACCGAATTCAACATAGTCTGTTACATATATGTGTCTGATTTGATTGATTTTGAAATGTTGTTGCAGATGGAATGGGAACTGCTGAATGGAGAGCTGCAAAGAGTCCTGCCTATTACAAAAGAGGGGACTACGTTCCTGGTTTGAAGGTAACATTGAATTCTGTATGGTTTTGAGGTGTTTGTTTTTGCCTGGACGGTTCTTTTGATCTGTAGTTGCTACTTATCTGAACATTTTGGCTATTTTTTTAAAGACCAAATCGGTTAGAAATGTTAGTTCTTTCAGATTATGTTATTGCTGTCGTATGCCATTTGAAAGATTATTTCCTCTACATTTTTTTGATCTTGTTTACAAGGTAATTCAAGCAGTAGATGCTTCACTGTTTTTCAGTGACAGCCCTGAGTGCATATTTAAAACAACATGTTAATTTATCTGATTGGAGTTTCACATTGACAACTTGTAAAATTTCAAATTGTTTGACAGTTGGTTTGGTTGGCAGTATTGAACAGTGTTTATGTGTCGTGAAGAAGTAACATTATCTGTTGAATAAAGGATGGAATGAGAGATAGCATAATGCATCAGGTTGTCAGTATGCTATAAAGTTTGGAGTCAACAAGGATGAAGTTTTTGTTTTTTCTTCTCTTGGTTGCTATTTTCTTCATTGATGGACAATAATTAAGGGCTGGATTTGATTATGAAAGGTTTTGCAATTGATTTGACAATCTCTTTTCTCTAACGTGCCTTTTGATTCTTAATTTTTTGGTATCAAGTTTTCAATTGAATAGTTTTTACCTAGGAACTGCAAAATGCCTTTTGGGCCTTTGGTAATTTGCAGGAAAGATTAGTGAGATCCAACAATCATAGCTGAACTTGTGTTTAGAAGATCTGGAAGATGGCTTTCTTGTTGTGAGCGTACGTTAGTAGATACTTAAAGTTTAAAGTTTAAACTATGATGGTGTCTTGTTGTTGTGAATCTTTTCCCTCCATATTATGCCATTATTGAATTCTATTTCTAGGTGAATGAATAGAAGAAGTTATTGTCATTCTACTGCCATGCATGAGCTGTTTTTTGGTGTATCACATAGTTCATATTCTGAAACAGGTAGATGGTATGGATGCCTTTGCTGTGAAACAAGCATGCAAGTTTGCCAAGGAACATGCTTTGAAGAATGGACCCCTTGTAAGTACATCTATCAGGTTTATCTGTCATTTGATGATGTTATTGCTTTATATTGGCAAAACGGTCTATAGAACCTGCATCTTGTTTCTTCCCATTTATACCCCTCGCAAAGCACATACTACATTGCTGTACAGAGGCCGCTAAGGAAATGCCATGGATGAAGAGATTTCTCCATCCCAATTACTTGGGAACTAAATGGGGTGTACTTTTTTTCCAAATAAATTTAGTTTTCTGTTTAGTTGCCTTTTAATTTGCCCTGAGAAGCAAGGATATTTCTAAGGAAGTGTCTAACATGGATCTTAAGCATTGTAGCCTTTTAGCTGTTGGCAAAAAGAGTGGGACATTTTTTTGTGAAATGCTGTACAAACAGGATAAAACTAGGTTCTGGAAGAGATGTATAATCCTACTTATTTATTTTTGTACTGTCCCGTAATGGTGGACATAGGTTACCCGCGCCGATTCTTCATAATTAATTCTCCTATTTGACCTAAGTTGCTTGGAATATTTTCAGCTTCATTTTTGTTGTTATATTAACCTGGAAATGACTAATTTCTTCTCGTTTGTGATGTCTGTTTTCAGATTCTTGAAATGGACACTTACAGGTACCATGGTCACTCTATGTCTGATCCTGGGAGCACCTACCGCACCCGTGACGAAATTAGTGGTGTGAGACAGGTGGATATGTATTCTCAGTTACATTCTTTCTCTCAATGGAACTACTACTTGTTGATATTAAATGTTCGATGTATGAACTTTTGGGATGCGTAATTCATGTGCCAGGAGCGTGATCCACTTGAAAGAATTAGAAAGCTGGTTCTGTCTCATGACCTAGCCACTGAAAAGGAGCTAAAGGTATTTAATGACTTAAAATCCTTTTACATGTTTGCATTTATGAGAAATTCTAGATTTTGAAACAAAATTCTCCATTTTGAAACTCAGTTATTAATTTTTTTTTTGTTGCTAACTTTACATATTTTGATTTTTCTCATGGCATCTTGGTGAAGATTTTGGTCATAGCTTGTGTAAGAGCATCTGCATAATTGTGATTTTTGTTCTCATCCTATCTTATATGTTTGCATATGCCTTTGTAGGATATTGAGAAGGAAGTCAGAAAAGAGGTTGATGATGCCATTGCTCAAGCCAAGGTGAGAAACCTGTCTTCTTTTATATCTTCATCCTTAGTTTGTCATAGCGAAACACCTTTGAATTTAACCTTTCTGTATTTCCCTTTATAAGTAAGTTACATCCGTTTTCCCTGGAATTTCAGGAAAGCCCAATGCCAGAACCCTTTGAACTCTTCACCAATGTTTATGTTAAAGACTTTGGAGTTGAGGTAAGCTTTTTTGTTCCTAAAATTCTATTCAGTAGATTAGACTGAAATAAAAGCCCTTAGATAAACCCAACCAAACTAAGTCTTGTGTTCCAATCAATTGAGATTGGCTAAATAAATCAGTTTTCTTCATTTTGCTCTCCTAAGGGCTATACAATCAACTAAGTTTAAAGCAGAATGCTATACACTGACAGTCATTGCAATTCGACATGTTTTTTTCCGGAGTCAACCAAGAGTATGTATTGAATGGTGCTCTAACACTTGCGCAGATGATTTAGTATTGGATTGTCATCGAGTGTTATCGATTATTAAAGTGAAAAATATGTCTTGGTTAGTTATTTGCCACAGTGTTCTAAAACAAGGAATTAATCGGCGATTAGTTGGCAATTAATCGTTGGCAGGGCCTATCCGATTAGGTCCGACTAACCATTAATCGCCGATTACTAATGAATATGCACCGATTAATTGTCCGATTAATCCGATTAATAGCTCGAAGATGGTCGACTGCCCGACTAGCGCTTAGCGACTTTTAGAACATTGTTATTTGGAGAGTTTCATTGCAATGGCTATATCATATCAATTGGTTTTGGATCTTTGTTGCAGACATTTGGAGCAGATAGGAAAGAACTCAGAGCTGTGCTTCCTTGAGAAAATCCAATGGGCAAAGTCTGGACCAAATAGACATTAAAAAAAAAGAGAATATCCCCAAATAAATGTTTTTGACAATTTCATCCCGTTACACCAGCAGCGTTTTTGTGGTGTAGATATTTTTTTTACGTTCCAGTTATTGGGTACAAAAATTACCCTCAAATGATGTATTCATTTTTTGGGTCCCACCTTTCATTTTTACCTGACCTTGAATGTGCTTATCAGGTGCCCCTGGAGTTTCTGAATATTGTGGTGTGTAAATTGATTTTTGGCTTGAATCCACCATAAGTTTCTCTTAGAGGTGACAATTTCAATCCATATTTTGTAAACCGCGCAAATTTGCCCACTTATAACCTAATTCAACCCGCCCATATTTTATAATGGGTTGAACCCATATAATTCACATTTACATGAGTTAAAAATAAGTTTAATATGGGTTGGAATTAAAACACTCATCCTTGCAAAAGATTTTTAAGCATTTTTTTGCTCTTATTCAGTTTTTTTTTTTTTTGTGTTGGTTAGTTTTATATCAAATTTTTGTGAATTATTGATTTGTCTAGTCGAAATGAATTAGAATAGTAAGAAAAATATTACTTTTATCCAAATATTGTGGAAAATATGCACTTTAAGTGACTTTTTTTTGTAGTATTTAAAAGTGGTTATTTTCCATAACATTTAGGTAAAAGTCATAGTTTTTACTTTTTCAATTTGTTTTGGTGAGACAAATTAAAAAAGTGAAGAGTAAAACTAACAAATGAGAATATTTTTTTTGAATAAGTACAACCAAAAAAAGTCCTAAAAATCCTGAAAGTTCTAAGTAGAACAACACCCAATATATAATTACAATTGATGCTGCTTTTTGGCTAAATAAGCTAATAAACCAATTTTTTTCGTTTCTATTCAAAAAAAAAAAAAGTTTGGACCATAATTTTTTACTTTTTTAATTCCTCTTGCCGAGTCGAACAAATAAATCCAAAAAAATTAACATGAAACTAAACTAAAGTAAAAAATCTTAGATATTACCAAAAAAAAAAAAATATTAGGGTAAAAATGAAAAAAATTACAAATCAACAAAGGTAAAAAATTTATTGCAAAACGAACCAATGCGGGAAAAAAATTTGCATTAGGACAAAATGAAAAGGGGGAGAAAATGAAAAAAAACGAGTCCCATTCTTTCATTTAACTGAAACTGATAGTAATTCGTTTTGTATGTTGTGGAGAGGCCCAGGATAATACAACTAAAGTTCTGATTTAAGTCATTGCTATTTGTTATCCGAATTGCTCTTTGAAGCATTCACAAATTGGACTCATATTCAACCCATATCGAGGGAGAAGGAAAAGGAGGAGGGAAAAAAGAAGGGAGGAAAAAAAAGGAAAAAGAAAGAAAGAAGTAAAATGGGTTGGGTCGGGTTAGGTTAGGTTTGCATTGACCTACTATTCGACTCGATTCATTTCGACCCACCTACTAATCAACTCGTATTAGATCAGCCCATATTCGACCCATAACCCATTTCAACCCACCCAAACCCAGCCGTCCATTTGCCACCTCTAGTTTCCCTCTTTCATGTTCTCTGGTCTAATTTTTGTGACATATTCAACAAATTTTCAATTTCTCATATGGTATATGTTCTCTGGTCTAATTTTTGTGACATATTCAACAAATTTTCAATTTCTCATATGTACCAATAAGCTGCAAATAAGCCCAACTTTGTCGAGCTTGAACTCGGCTCGTTTACTAAACAAACCAAAAACTTGAGCTAAAGCTTTAACGAGTCGAGCTTAGTTATTTACTAAACGAGTATTTCTAATCAAGTCGAGCCTCCTTGTTTACTAAACGAACTTACTAAACGAACTGATAACTCGAGCTCAAGCTCATTCGGCTCGTTTAGCTAAACGATTGAGCCGAGCGTTAACAGGCCAAGCAGAGCTTGTGAGCTGCTCGGTTCATTTGCAGCCCAGGACGGTACCACTTTAGATGAGCACGTGAGCATCTCCTATTTGTCACATGCTCTTAAAATCTTTTTGGCATACAGTACTTTTGAAGATCAATAGTCTTCTTCGTTTCTAAAAGCATGAAAATGGTAGATGGGTTTGCTTATAGGTCGAGTTAATTTCAAGTGAGTTTTAATTGAATTATTAAACAGTAATCATATCTTAATTTCCATATCCGATAACTTCCTTCTTTTTCCCCCCTTTCTATACAACAGCATAAACTTAACGAAGCAAGTTTAAAAATTTAAGGCTTCTGATTGGCGCGTTCAGGTTCTTACGTTCAAACATTACGATTTGTGTAATGAAGTCCAGTTGAACTTCGATCGGATCTTATCACAGATCACCTGATTAAATCATAATGAAGTACGCAATCAAACTTCCATCGTTAGATTTAGGCTAAATTTTTCTAGAAAAGACAAATCAGCTTTTCTGTTGTAAACAGATTGTGGCCTCGCAGTTAGTCTTCGCAGACGATCTAGATTCTGGGCCATCTTATGGAGAAGTTTTTGGATGCAAATTGGGTTCACGTGATGGTACCTAATGCGCATCTGATCTATCCAAATGTGACTTAGATGGCCTAGATCTGAACACTCTTTCTCCCCCTTCAGCCGACCTGCTACTTCTCTAAAATCCTGAACGTTCAAAACACGTTTAAACAACTCAAATGCGCGTTCGAATATTACGTGGACTTTATCCTATTTGCACCCCAAAACTTCTCCGTCCAATGACACGGTCCACCACAACCATATGTCGTCCAAGTTACCAGAGCAAGAAGTCAAACCTTGATTACGCCGTCGTTTCAAAGATTCAACTTTTGAGATCGCTAGTCAGAGCAAGTTTACCAGTAGTTTTGTAAAATTGCTCGTAAATAGTACACTTTTTTCATTTTACCTACTCATATCTCTTTCAACACTACATCAATACTATCTATTTAACCTATTCTCTATTAAAATATTATTACTTTTATTTTCCTTTTTCTTTTTTGGGGAGAGAGAGAGGGAGAGAGAGTGAGTGAGAGAGAGAGAAAGTAATAAAGAAATGGGAAACCTGTGAACAGGAGTTCGGTAGATTTACCTCACCATTTCAACAAAGCCAATTTACCTCAGCCTTTTACCTCTTCTGCTGCTGTTTCTTTTTGTAGGTTTTCCTCCTGTAAAATAGCAAAAAAGCCAATTTGCCTCATCTGATATACTTGCTCTCACCCAAGTAGTACTAAATTCGTGGGGTCTGATCAATAGAAAGAGTTAAGTTGTGGGGCTCCACGTGTCCCTCCCAATCGTCTCCCCCCCTTCTCTCTCTCTCTCTCTCTACACTGTTCTACTTCCCTCTCAGTGGGCCTTCCTTCTACTCTACTTCCATGGCAGATCTCTTCAATATCTCCGTAGATGAGAAGTCTACAGGTACGACATCTTCTCTCTAATCAAAAACTTAAAAAAAAAAAAAAGACTATCTTGATTTTTGTTTGCTGGGTTTTTATCAAATTTATGCGCTACATTTTCTTTCTTGAATCTTCATAACTCAGGCAAAAGTAATCCTTTTTGAATTTCATTAACAATGTCCACATTGCACTCACTTTCCTCTCTCCCATTTCCAAAAAATCCCAGTAGCGCTCGAAAGGAAAAGCTACCAAAAGTACATCCTTTATCACTCCCCATAGAAACAACATTATTATTAGTAAAAAAGATCTCCCTTTTTTTTGTTGTCGGAGTCATTTCACAATCAGATGCAAACTTTTCTGTTTCTCCCTGTTCATCGTACTTCTGTTTTGGGGTTTCCTTTCTTTCTACGAGTTTCCACCTGACACAGGGTTTTCCATACAGAAAGAAAAACAAAAAATGTTTGGGTAATTGGAATTTGGATAGCCACATTATTTTATCACCTATTTCTACTAGGAAATATGGACGAAAAATTAGAAAATAGACCATTTATGTTTTCCAAGAAAAAAAAGATGTGTTGAAATGCTATGTGAACAAATGGGTGAAAGACATGGATTAAGGTTTTGATTTTAAAACGAGAAATATTTTGGACGCGGATCTTGACATAGATACTTTTGCAACCGTCCGATGTCACGGGTCTCACGGGCATCTTCTGAGTCTTGAGATTTATTTTTTTCTAATAAAACGGTTACTTCTAACGTCTCCTACCTAAGGTAGAACCTACCCATGTAAGACCGGCATTCGACGGCTCTATCTATATATATATATATATATATATATATATATATATCAACAGTCTGCTCCTTTAAATTTAAGGCGTGGCTAAGATTACCGAACCAAACAATAGGAGGAGTAGTTTTTTCCTGTGTTTAATTAATCTATTTGTGGGTTCCACATATAGCATGGTCCATATTCCACGGATAGCATCATTGCATGGTCCACAGTGGACTGACTGGAGCCTTGATTGCACCTGACAATATAGACCATAATCGAAACACAGCACATGCTCATTTCTCTTGTTCACGTTATTGTTTAATCTTTTTTTTGTCTTCATGAGAGATCCTTCTTGTTCAAGGGTCCCTCAGAAAGGTTTGAGGGTATCCATGAGTCCCCCCTGCCTTTACAGGTCTTGATGTGAAAATGTACATTGTTATGGTAGCTTTGTGCTAATTCAACCTTCATAGATTGAGCTTCAAAGAGAAATCAATGGGTGAATCAACTGCAGCAGCTGCACTGAATGTTGAAAACAAGGTAAACCCATTTGTCCTTTGATCGATACTGACTAACCCAGTTGTTGAAATATTCCCTACTACTGCAGATAGAGAGATTTAGCTTCTTTGTTTGTAGATTTATGTTTGGTTTCCAGTTCACAGTTGCAGAATTTTCGTACTGTGTGTGTTATTGTGAGTTGCCAATCTGTTTCTAGGTTGAAAATTTCCATGGGTGTGTGATGTTGTGTTATTGTAAACAGGTGGGAGAGTCAGTTGCCTCTGGTGCTACTCTGGAAGCATCGGTTTCTTTCGGTAGGTTTGAGCGAGATTCGCTTTCGTGGGAGAAATGGTCGTCTTTTTCGCAAAACAAGTACTTGGAAGAAGTTGAGAAGTTCTCAGCACCTGGATCGGTAGCTCAGAAGAAGGCTTACTTTGAAGCTCATTACAAGAAAGTCGCTTCTCGGAAGGCCGAACCCCAGGAGCAGGAGGAGAAGCAACCTGAAATTAAGGCGTTGACGATGAATGATTTAAATGGTGAAGAAATTCATCACAGAAACACTTCTGCGACTGACACTGAGGTTGATATAGTCATGTGTCAAAGCTCAGCTGAAGAAGTTGAGCAAGTTAGTGATTCAAATGATGTATTGGATAGCAGCCTCTTAGATGAGTCCAACGACAGTGCCACGAGCACGATAGAGTGTCAAAACTCATTGGTAGATGAAGCAAAGGAGGAATTTGATAGCATACCAGATAGCCTTGAATTGAGCAAACTAGAAGAGGCTGTTGTAGTTCAAGAGGGCACTTGTATTAATGGATCTCAGGAGAATGTGAAACTTCTCCCTGTAGTTGTTCAAGAGGAAACTAATCTGAATGGAGCTCCGGACATGGTACAATTTCGATCGGTATTGGAGGAGACAAGAAACAACGTGGAAATCAAAAAGGATATTGCAAATTTGGATTCATCGAAAATTTCTGAGAAGGTCAAGTTCTAGATTTTCTATTTTCTAATCAGTTTTTGTTTGGAGGACAATTAGGACTGAGTTTTTTTATTTAATTCTTAAGGTTCTAATTGTGGAATTTTTTGTTATCTTACATGTTGTGGTGTTCAGATAATTCCCACCAGAAAGGAGAGGGATTTGGAAGGAACAAAGAAGAAACCAGCATCTCCTTTACTGAAAAAGTCACCACAAATTTCCACACCGAAATTAGCAAAACCAACACCAAGCCCCACTCTAATGTCTGCTTCGCGGTCCATAACAAAAAGGGAAAGTGGTTTAGCATTGCCGAGGAGCAAGAATCTCTCTGCAGGAGAAAGAAAGAAAATCGTTCCTCCACCACTGCACATGTCACCTAGTTTGAGTCCTGCAAATTCTGAATCAACTCCTCCCACCATGACTCGAAAGTCTCTTATTATGGAGAAAATGGGGGATAAAGACATTGTTAAGCGGGCATTTAAGACATTTCAGAACAATTTCAACCAAGTTAGATCTTCTAGTTCTAGTTATGAGATGTCTTCTAGAGAAACGGAGGTTGGTTCTCCTTTAATGATTATTATGGCTCATATATCTATGGCTATCTTTTCTGAAATATATTGTTACATTGATCGCAATGAGTTTGGAAATTATTCAATTTTGTGGATTTTGATCTCAGCCTCATTGGGCAGGTGTCAACTGCCAGGCTGGAGCAAAAGTTCTCAACTTCTTTGACTTCTCGAAAGGAGAACGAGGGGTAATTTCAAACCTTGTTTTGCTGAAAGTGGAGTGTGGATATTATTCCTTTCCTTCTTTCCTGCACTTTTGCTAACTTCAACTCTTAAATGAGATTTGACCTACATAGTTACTTGACAATAATATGATCGTTTTAAGTGCAGAACTCTATAAACTTTAGTACGTACCTTGTATGAAGTTTACCGAAAGGCTTGGTGGCCTTTTAATTTCTCTGTCTTCGTTCCTTGTCTCTCCTATTACTGTTTTCCAAAGTCTGTTGGTGGATCATCATTGGAGAATAGTTTTTAAAAGTGTACTCCTACAGAGTTAGATTTCGGTAAAAAATATTTCCTGCATTGTGTCCAATGCGGTCACTGTAGTACAATATTTGGCAATGTGTAGTAATTATACTGTGTTTGCGTGGATCACATTGTCTCAATGTTAAACCATGGTGCATATGGGAAGGTTGTCATCTCTGTTGTTCTTGTGTGCATTTTGTAATTTCACATAGACAATCTATCTCCACTGTGTATGTGTTTAATCTTTTCTTTGATTTAATCGAATTACTGGAGCTGTAAACTGAACTTTGTTGTTCTCAGAGTGAGGAAGGCAGCAGAGAAGATGGATGCTCAAAAAGGTCAATTGGGAAGAAGCTTGAATTCTCCCTTGGCGAGGTATAATGTTTGAGTCTGGTTTATTTGAAACGTTCAAATATCTCATTGTTTTAGAAAATGCCAATGGTGTTCTGGGGTCTGAATTCTGATATGCATTTCTTTCATCTAATCTCTTGCAGCCTTAGCCGGTGTTATTCTTTCTCTTCTGCACTCCATGTAACTCTCTTTAAGTAGAAGTGCGGTTATGGTGCTACAGTGCATATGAGTTTGACAAACAATCTCAGTGGGGCTTTCATTTGCATTCAAAGTAATTCGATATGGCCGACTAGAACCTGCTGTAACTTGAGTCTACACATTGTCACGAACAATTTATGGCGTCCAAAGCCCTTGTCTTTCCGAGCTGTATGTAGTCAAGCAGTGCCATTTTCACCCAATATTCCAATCAGCCAGATTACTTAACTACCTCACTTATATGCCTATTCTTTGATGCTACACCGTTGTAGACCAGAAATAATTGTAAAACTCGTTTTACAATTTTGTGAAAATAAAATGTTCCCAGAGCATGTTATCCAGAGTATTGGTACCAGATCATGAATGCAAATTTATGACATAGTATTGTCAAAAACTATATTTGATTCTCTAATTTGGAAGTCATAGTCAGTCTTCCCCCTGAAAACAATCTTATTGACTTACCTGGATCAGGTCGCTAAAAGGAGCTAGTATGGATCAAAGGATCGCAAAGCCTGCCCCATCTTCTATTGGCTCGATAAGTGATGGAAGAGCTGAAAAACAAAGAGAGGTATATGTTGATCTCATGCCCTTTCTATCTCATGTAAACCATCTTCACATTTGAAGATGTAATGGTGACTTCTGTTAACCACTTGCGGGTGTTTATTAACATTTTTTTTTGTTACAGTTTTCGAATAAGCTGGAGAAAAAATCATATGCCAACGAAGTGGAAAAAACACGGCTTCACTCAAAACCAAAGGTAAACTTTAACTGTTTAGAATTTTGTCACTAATGTCTCGTCGTAGGCTATTAAATGAAGCACCTCCATTTTGTTTGCATTTAGTCTATCTGAACGGCTTTTTAAACTGGACTTAGGAGGAAAAGCTCAGACAGAGCCTGAATTTGAAAGCCACTCCGATGCCAGGTTCTTATAGGGGCCGTGGGATATCAAAGAATCTTTTAGATAAGGTATGTCTTGCAACAATAGTCTTTCTGACCATAACTTAAGAATTAGTTTCTTAGCGAAGGGCAGTTACCTTTTGAATATATCCTCCTATGTGTTTGAAGGAAAATATACAGATTCATTGAAATTGAACCTACCATGAGGAGTCGTCGGGGAATAAACACGGAGTTTCCTTTTATATTGGCAAAAGCTATATACAAGAGACAAATATATTACTCAATATATGTTCTCTCTTCCACTTTATTTCTACTTGAAATTACAACTCTGAAGTTCTAAGATCAAGGGACAGATCAACTTAGAGTAGATTTCTACTGCTACAAGCGCAAGATAAGTAGATAATGGTTGGTGATGACTGGATGGGCCAATTGTTCCATTTTTTGGTGTTAAAATTGAAATTGATTGATTGTCAAGTGGGCATCAGAATGAGTGAATCACATATTCTCTATTGACTTTTAGGGTTTGTTTGGTTGGCCGGGTTAAACATGAGATTGGATTACCATTACGGTGGGTGATAGTTTATAGATTTGGAATGCACCAACTGACCGAGAGACTACTTTTCCTTTGTATAAAACCAATCCTACTAACCATGCGATATGCAATACCTTGGGAGATGTGTTTTAGATCATTTTGCACAAACATGAATCTGTGCAACTTTTACAGAGAAGAGATTGTGATGACTAGGACAAATGCACCTCTGTATGGTGTATATCATGTGGTTTTCTATATGTCCATCTTGATAGACGGCGACATTTCGGAAATCGGCAGACTTGAGTAAAAGTTCTTGATAGCTTTGTTATGTAAGACTGCATAATATTGGTCAGCTTTAGTGGTCCTTGTTACACGGTCTTGGGTAGAACTCTACCCCAAAAGCTAGCTATTGAAGCGAGGGTGCCCCCACGCTTATATTCTACATCTTACTTTGCTACCCAAGTGACGTGGGACTTCGCTATTCTACATATTACTTTGGTACCCAAGTGATGTGGGACTTCACTTCACACCCTCCCTCACGCCCAGCGTGCTCACTCGGCAACACCTGCTGCGTGCCGGCCAGGGACACTCACCCTACCCATCCTTGGCATACCCAGCTCTAATACCATGTTACACAGTCTTGGGTAGAACTCAACCCTAAAAGGTAGCTATTGAAGTGAGGGTGCCCTCACGCTTATATTGTGCATATTACTTTGGTACCTAAGCGATGTGGGACTTTGCTTGTTGTCATTTCGACTATTGGCGCCTTTTAAATCTGTAAAAAGATAGCTAAAGTCAGATACTTCCGATGGTCCGTGGAATTCTTGATAGAAGTTGATACCAATTGTGTTATAGGGTCAAATAACATACCCAAGCCCTTAAATTACTAGGAAAGTTTTGATTCTGAATCTCTGATCCTCCTTAGACCCTGCAGTATCGGGACCTCATTGGCACTTCTCTAAATTCCAGGTCTGATACTCCTAGAAAATAGTAAAATTTCAGGTAAGTAATGCTTATTGTCATAAGACAAAAAGAAAGAATGAGATAAAAAGATATATAGAGATAAGCATAGGATCACTTAGTTCATTCATGATAACATTTGGCTTTTCTAATGACTTATTTTTCTTTTTTCTGGGACAAGTCGAAAATGATCCCACTAATGCAACCTTAGTTCGCCTGGTCGCACCATAAACCAAACCCCCTACCAGAGTCATTTCGCACCAATGCAACTAAAGTTTCTGGCTTTCAACTGCGGGGATCTAATGACTTTGTTTGTAAAGTCATTTCACACCAATGCAACTAAAGTCTTTGTTTGTTTACCATTTCACACCAATGAAACTAAAGTCTCTGGCTTTTCATTCTCGTATTTCCTCTAAACTTACATGAGATTCTCTGATGCAGGAGGGAACCAAGAATCAACACCATCTTCGACCAGAAATGCAGAGGTGAAACATTCACTGGCAAGTATCCAGGTTAAATGAAGGCATAAGTTCCTTTATCTGAAATTGGGATGTGGGCAATGGAACAAGCTCTTGACGAGAAATACAGGAATGGGTCTTGGCCATCTTAACAATGACCCGCTCTTCTTCCCTTGGCCCCCCTCTGAATGGCTTTATTATGCATACAGAACAGGAAATGACTATTGATGGATTTGCTAGACACTGCCCAACTATACGGACATGAATTTGTGTAATTTGCATCTTTATATATATTTTAGCTCCAGACTAGTTGGTCATCATTCCGCAATGCGTTGTATATTGATGCATTCCTGTCTCGGCAACATGGGACTAGTCTGGTAAGAAAGGCGGAGGTCCATTTATAAGCATAAATTTCTAGTTCAACATGGAGCAAAATTCCATGGGCCGTCCTCGCCTTAGGCGAAAGTTTGTCAAAATGGTTGCGGTAAGGGGGCTTTGGTTTACGGTGCAGTCACGGGCTTTGGTTTACGGTGTAATCGGTTCTTGGGTTGAAAGAAATATCATGAGACTATTCTTGTGCCTAAAATAAGCTTAATGAATGATGGAAAATTTGAATTTGATCAGAGTATTTGGTGACTTTTAATCCAAATTAATATGGGATTCCACACCACATGTGGTGGGCCATGTGGGTTTAGAACTACTCTAGGAGTTTAAGCCGGTGAAAGATTGAGCAAATTTCAATAAGAGATGAATGAGAATTGTCTCATTATGGGCGTTGAAAAGGCCAAGTTAGTTAAGGGATGCACACATGCTTGTCGTTACTGAACAACCGGATGAGGCCGTGGCTGGGACTCCGGATTTGTGAGCCCGCGGCTTGTGGTATGTGGTCTTGTTTGGGATTATTTGGGCTTTGGGTTTTGTGGCTAGAATACCACATTATTCTGGGATGGATCGTAGAGAATCCATCAGACTCTTGAGTTGTGTGAATCTCTTCACATTTGCAGGTTGCAAGAGTTAAATCCCAGAGTAACTCCCACATTTATGCAGAATAGTGGCTGTATTAATTACTAAATCAATTTTTCCTAATTTCAGTTACCCGGAGCTGTAAGGTCATCCCATGACTGAGGGAGTATAAGAGTAGCATTCCTCTTCTGCTTTCGATACACCGAAAATTTTAGCTTCCATTCTTCATTCCAGAAATTCCTTTGCTCTGGTGGGAGATAGTCCGAACACTGTTCGGTTCGACGGGTAGTCCGGTGCTTCTGAGGCTGAGATATTGCCGAGTTGCCCCAGGAGACAAATGCTGACGAATCTTCTAACACTCGGTGAGGCGGCGAATTTGTCTCAAGGACAGCATATGAAACACGGGCCTTGGTTTGCAAATCTCAATCTAGTATTACAGTTTATAATCTTATTATTGTGTTTCTACAGTCTCTCTAATTGCATTAGTTTCCAGATTGTATTTCAATTCAGTAATTGAAGTATAACCAGCAGTTTAATTTTTTATTATTTTTTATAACTGGTTTCCTAACAATAACATGGGACCATTCTATAGGATAGTTTCATTTTTCTGGTAGACTGGAAAAACAAAACAGATTACATAGTTTCACCCACACCCTTGCTACTATGGTTTTTACTTTCAGGATACATTTTCTATGGGTTTTTTTTTCCCATGGATAGTGTGGACCTATTCCATACGCCGTGGTTTTTCTTTTTCGAGACGAACAAGAAAGTACAAAAAAAATAAAATTGACCTGAATGTTTTCTAAAGAATGATTTAATTTGAGACATCCTGAGCTAAATGCAAGTGTGATATCTTTCAATGTATCCCCTCTAACATTTTATTTATTCTTCCATATTCTGATATCGTTTACATTATTCCCACGAAAACAAAGGGATAGTCAAGTGGCAAGACTTCATTCTACTAGAAATTATACCTGGGTTCGATCCGTATTATGGGGTAATCCCCATGAAGTTAGGTCGGGTAAGATTAGGTTTCTTGCACGTATTCAAATAAAATATCCCTATGATACTTATTTTGTTATGTATTCCTATACATTTTATGGGTCACTATTGATTTTTGCTAAGATTTTTCCCCTTTATTTTATCTCATACTCTTATTGCTTAAGAATTCTTTAAATTATTTGAATGTACCAAGAAAATTGTGATTCGCTTTTCTAAAGTATGCGAATATATAGTTATTTCAAATTAAATTGACTATTTGAGTGTTTTCAAATGTTACGAACATAAAGATCAAGCCCCCACTCAACCAAAATTCTGGCTATGCCATTGATTTTAACCCTGTTCTGCCAATATGCTATTGAAGCTAAGAGCGAGATGAGAGCTATAAAGAGAGATTGCTACACTATCCTTCCCTAGGGTTTGCAGAAACCTAGCACCCCACCCCCCC
>BPLS01000581.1:117170-140339 GCA_019656275.1 Rhododendron kiyosumense
TTTTCCTACTGGACACATGTTTGCCCAACCCTATCATTCTTTCAGGTACAGCTCAAGAGCATTAGCATGGAGTACTTGGCGTGCATATCATCCCATCCTTTTGAAAGTTAACACCGAGGAAACAACTTAGATATCTTCTGTAAACTCTTTTGGGAAGATGTAAATTGTAATTTTCATTTAAATAATTGGTTTAGAAGTATTGTAATCATTTAACTTATTTATTGACTAAACTTTGGAATTTTGGGGCCAGAGTGACATTGTTGTAATCTTTTGAACTTGATAGTGCTCAATGAATGAATATGGGAAAGTCTTTTGGGTTATTATGAGTACCCCGTTGTGGTTTTCCTTTTAAAGGTTATTATTATTATTTTGTTAAAAATCTAGGGCGTGACAATAATAAACAATTAAAAAAGATGAAAAAACAAGAATGATGAAGTAGTTAAAAATTTTGGAGATAAATTTTCTGAGAGGGGAAAAGAACACTCTGTCATCCCTTTCATTCAAATATCTTGGTAATTAACAAGATATTGAGAGAGAATATGTGAAGATCCAAATCTTGTTGGGGTTGGCAGATTCCAATTATCTTCACTTGTATTAATTTAATATTCCTTTCACACATGCCAATAATGCTAAGTCTTTTAAAAAAATAAATATTTATTTTTAATTTTTAACCTAAAAAATAATGGACGTATTGAAATAATTTATTGCGCAATATAGATCTTATTTGATAAATCTCGATGAGATGTTTTGAATGATGCAATGAAAATCAAAAATACTATTTTTGTCAATCCATTTTTCTTTTAAACTTTGAAAATAGTACTCCCTCCGTCCCTAATTAACTGTCCATGTTACTATTCCAGACATTTTAAAAAATCATTTATATCTTCCAAAGTATAATATTTTTTATGTGCAATATGGATCTTGTTTGATAGATTTCGATTGATTCTATTAGACAAAATTTTGAAAATTATGAAAAATAGTATAAATTAAAAGATATAACTCATTTAAAAAAATTTGGGAAAAGTGAAAGTGGACAGTTATATAGGGACGGAGGGAGTACTTATTTTGAAGAAGGCTAGTTTAACGAAACGGAGCATCAATTACATGATTAACACCGAATAATACTAAAGGTACGGCTAAGGCCTTTCACACGCAATTCTTCAATATAGAAATCTTTTATTTTGCTCATTCCCGATTTAGGAGGAGAGGGTCAACGTACGCAAGAATCTGACTTTCGAAGCAATCTCTGGAGTGCGACTGTTGGAGACCATTAGATGTCAATATATACTCTCACGTTTCGATCATTCGCTCCCCTTTTACTATTTATACATCTAGCCCATTCTAGTTCTTGCGAGTCTGATACTATGGTGTTTCCGGTCATTTTAGGGACATCGTAAGTTTTGAAATAACAAAATCATTATTAGCATAACTAAAACCCATTACAAGCATAACCGAACCCAAATAAGGTATAACAAAGGAATATCCAAAAAACCAACCAAGGTATAACCAAATCCAACCAAAGCATAACAAACAATGTTATGTCTTACTATGGTTCTATTATGCTTATAATGGTTTTGGTTATGCTCATAATGGTTTTGTTATGTCAAAAGTTACGGTGTTCCCAAAATGACCGGGGACACCAAAGTCATTCCCAACAATTTTACTCTACTTTAATGGAAGATATGAAGAAGTTAGAAACGTGAGGGTTAAAGATTGACGAACCAAGTGTAGCAGGAATTTCAAATAAAAAAGAAAGTGTAGCAGGAACTTTTTATACATAATAATAATAAAAAGAGCAGGTATTTGTAGCATCATTTTTTCTTCTTCTTCTTCTTCTTCTTTTTTTTAAAGTAATTACATTCAAGTATTCTGATTATTTTTTCTCTAAATGTTGTTTGGAGTAATATTGTACGTAGTATATAATTAATTAAGACTGGAGAGCTAAATGTGATAGTCCATGTGTTTGCGTAGGAATTGTTTTCCGTGTTCGTTAATTTTTTTTTTCTTTTTCCTTTAGCAATTTTTTTAATCTTGATTTGCATTTGGAGCATTTTATGTATTTTGTAGAAACGTAAATTAATTTGGAGGGGATATATTTCCGCTATATACATTGGACGGGGGATATGGTTTTGACATCCCACCCCAACCCCTGGCCAAATATTTGGACCCTTCATATCCATCTTCAAATTACGAAATTTTCATTATCAGTTACAGAAATGCCATTATTATTTGACGGAAATGCCTTTATTCATCCATATTCCCTTTAGTCCAAAGAATTGGTTGGATCCTCTTTATGGCCCAAGGGCTTGTACGCAGTTTATGGATAAACACTGATAAGAAGCCTAAACCCGCAAACTGAGGTTGGTTTGGGCTGGAAGATTGAAGTTGGGCTTATAGGCTTTATAAGATAAAAGCCCCTTCAATTCCTTTTTTTTTTTTTTTTTCTTGGTTTTTTTGGCATTAATGATCGACGGTGTCTTGCTAATAATAGGCGTCCATCGGATTTTAGGAAGATGAGTAGGGGTAATTTTGGAAATGCACTATTTAGAGAGATAGAGCGCGTGTGGGTACTGAATACCGACGTATATTGAAATCGAAATCGAAAAAAGAAAAATACAGGACTAAGCCTTAAGGGAATAATTGGATTTGGGCTTTTCTTAAAGAGCTTGGACTTCATAAGTTAGTACACTCATGGACCTTAGGTCGAGATGACAATTTTGGCTGATTCGATCCTATCCCCTCCCCGAACAAATTGAGTTTCGGGAATTTGGGGATCTTATAGGTTTGAGGGAATTTTTTTTTGACAAAAGTGGGAACGTGTAAGGGGTGTGTATGCGTACACCCCCAACATAAGTTTTGGTAATCAATTTTGTAAAGAATTGTTCTAAAGTCAATTATATGATTTTGTAAGAGGCCCAGTCCATTATATGTGTACATACTAAAATAAGTACTTATGTGAAAAATAAATAATTTTTTTAAAAAAAATTATAGGTTATATATGATCTGTCTCGTAAAGTGAAAAATAAATGCTTAAAAAATAAAAATCTTTAGCAGAACAAGGTGCGAGTAAAGAATTCTGCATCAAGAGAGTTGAATTGGTGATTCCGCTGATTGTTTATGTTTGGAGGTGCAGGCCGGTTCCATTTCCAAAGAAATGATAAAAGCTCACTTCACTTGCCTCTTGAATTTTGAATTGAAAAACTTATGTTGAATAATTTGAATTTTATATATAACATTTTATTGCGATCATTAATTGGTTGATGTGAATTAAGTAATTAACGAAACAAGTGGGTTTCCAAACTTTTCAAGCAAGTAGATTTTTACAACGGCAATTTTTTATTTTTTTTAAAAGCAACTACTCTTATTTTCCACAATAAAACAAATTTAAAAGCTTGGCATCCCGCTTAAAACTAGCTACTCCAATCTTGCCTAAATTTGGAAAATGCTTTGGGAGCTTGTATAGGGAGCCCATTGTAGGCTTAAAACGGGAGCCTCACTTGAGAGCATTTTTAGGAGTGCATTGGAGATTTATGGTCTTCTAATAGTCTCTGAACGGATTATGGGCATTTACGTTACATTTTAGGACGATGTCACTTTTCATATATAGTATTCTTTTTCTTGAACATATCTTTCTATAGTGGTTTCGCGTGCCACTATTTACCTTTTTTAGCTACAAAGCTAAGAACACAGCTTTAGTTGGTCGATGTATGTTGACTTTTGTTTGTTGAACAATTCTGAACCCATTTACGTCGTAAACACCCTTATGTTGGTAACATTGGGTCTTTAAAGCAATGATGAAGTCTCTGTTAGAATTAAAACAATAGGAATTGGATTCTCTTCTACTACTCTTAATTTGAATCGGAGCAAATGGTTCAAATTTTCGGCTGTCCTTTATTTCGATCACCGTCTGAATGGTTGAGCTCACCACATGTGCCAGCGGAGATTTGGATTCTAGTCTCATGGATGATGGGGTGAAATTTAAGCCATCTTGTAATTATGGCTCAAACAGAATATTTTACTGACGGGTAGGTAGCTCCTACGGTTATATTTAAGAGATTGCTACGCCAATAGTCCTCCCGTTATCGATTTTTCTTTTTGACAAGTCAAAAAGAGTTCTACTCCGTTATTTTCTCTCTCCTCCCGAAATTCCAAACAGGAGACTTTCCTCTCTCCTCCAACCAACAAATTTGGTCCGGTCAACAGAAGTCAAAATCAACAACAATCCATCTGATCTTGATCAAAATCCCCAAACCATGTAAAAACTCCCCTCACTAAAACCCCCCAAATTCATCAACCTCTTCAACCGCCACGATGATTCCTCGACCCACTCGGTTCCTCAAATTATTCCTCGTCTTTCTAGGGTTAGGGTTTGGCGTGAGCTACGGGGAAGCCCTGAAGGTGCCGTTCAGGGTTAACGACGTGCTTCCGGTCCTTCCGCGCCAGATATCGTGGCCCGTGCTCAACAGTTTCCACAGCCCCGTTGACTTGTTGCCGTCGTACGTCGGATCGGTCTCTCCTGCCAACGGGTCTGTTGGGTGGAAAGGCGCTTGCTTTTCCGGTAACGAAGCTCGGCTCGAGTTCACGTCGGGTGATGATCGGGGGTTGGGAGGCGGCGTCCTTTACCTCAAGGTTCGGTCTTTATCACTGTTTTGTTTTTGTTTTATCTGTGTCAGTATGTATGCATATGTAGCCCTGAACAAAGCTCAATGGGAAAATAGGATTCATGTAGCGGGCCGCAGTTGATCAGGACACAAGGCTCGGTTTAGTTTGGTCTGGTCTGGTCAGTATGTATGCATATTTTACAGAAATTTATAGTTGATTTTATTCTAATTGTTCCGGAAAATTCTTGGAGTTGATCAGCTTTTTTGGCTTTGGACTTGACTTAAACTTTTATGAGCAGTGGATGGTAGTGAATAAGGATGGACCGCCCTACCCAAATTTTGAATTTCTACTAGAATTATACTGGTAGTGTTTGGTTGGGAGTTTAGTTTAGTTTAGTTTTGGTAGTGGGTGGAGAGAGAAATAGAGTAATGATTGAAGAGAGATAGAGAGAGATGAGAAAGTAATAATTAAAAAAGTAGGGTAATGATTGAGAAAAGAAGTAGGGTAATGATTGGTTTCCAAAATTAAAACTAAAATGAAAAGGCAACCGAACAAAGCCACTAGTTTTTTTATTTATCTGAAAAACGTAAAAATTATACATGTTCGCCTGTGTTAAATCATCCAACTCAAAACCAAGTGACAATGAGTGGAGAGGCCGCCCAAGTTCGTATATTAGATTTGGAGGTTATATTTAACAAATGTGGGACAAGCTCTAACCCTCCCCTGAATGTGCAACGCAGACTCGCACGTGGTGAGGTAAACAAACAATTCAGGTAAACAAACAATTCAACTCATACCGTCATACGACCACAATCAACTATCAACGACACACAAAGAGGGAACCAACCATCATTGACATGGAGAACGACATAGAGTCTTGTCCAAAAACCTCTGAAAACCTAGTTCTGATACAATGTTAAAACATCTAACTCAAAACCAATTGGTAATGAGTGGAGAGACCGCCCAAGCTCATATACTAGGCTTGGAGGTTATATTTAACCAATGTGGGACAAGCTCCGACAGCCTGCCCAACATGATTTTGGACAGTCCAACACCCGCTCGCCAACCTAGAGTTTTGGGAAAGATAATGTTATTTTTAGAAATACTTTGATCTACGTGTGTATAATAATACTATTGGTACTGTTTCACTACTTATACTGGCCAAATTATTATCGCCTTTTGTATGTTACTATTTTTGTTATGTTGGCCCACCGCACCTTAGAATCATGCATCAGTCCCTGGTAGTGAATTGGGACTAGTAGCTCCTTGATAAAATAGTTAGTTTTGGCGTTTGTTTGACTAAATTGAAGTTGTAATTAATTCAACGTTGTGTAATACTTTAACTAATGGCTCCATAACAGAAGTCACCGGACCCGTTAGTTTATCCATCACCATAACTGAAGTCCCCGGACAGAGCCATGCACTCAATGAGACTTGTTCGACCATTTGAAGTGGAAATTTAACTCGCACCCATTAGTATATCCGTCTTACTCGCCAAAAATGTTGGTACTCTTGCAAAATACGATCATCTGGACAGAGTCTTTGAAGGAATTATTAATGGATGAGTGAGCTTTTATTTCTGTTAGTTTCATTAGTTGTCCATGTGTCTCCTTCAAAATGGCAATTAGAGGCGGGAGAGGACTTGTCTGAATGCTAATTCCCTTAAAACTAGGATGAATATATATGGTTCAGGCAATGTTGTGTGGTGTTTGAATTGTATTCCTGAATGTGAAATACGTGTGATACAACAGCTAGTTCAATGATTTTCTCACTTTGTAGATTGTGATTATTGTGAAGGTTTGTTGAATTCTTCCAATGTTGATTTTTATTTTTTATTTTTAACTTTCTGTCCCTTCCCACAGACTTCTGAAGCTCACAGCTGGACCTGTATGGATCTATATGTTTTTGCGACCCCCTACAGGGTTACCTGGGATTATTATTTCTCTGCCCGAGAGCACACTCTGAAATTTGAATCTTGGGAGGAACCAGCAGAGCTGGAATACGTATGCTTGTGTTATTTGTTTTGTTTGGATACACTTATGTGGAAAATCTATCCCATTAATGTTGACTTTTTGTCGGAAAATTGAGCAGGTAAAGCAACATGGAGTCTCAGTGTTTCTTATGCCATCGGGAATGCTGGGGACCTTCCTTTCCTTAGTAGATGTTCTGCCGTTGTTTTCTAATACTGGTTGGGGTCAGAATGCTAATCTAGAATTTTTGAAGAAACACATGGGTGCAAACTTCGATAAACGTTCTCAGCCTTCACGTGCAACTATCAATCCGGATGATGTTCATTCTGGTGATTTTTTAGCAGTATCAAAGATCCGTGGTAGGTGGGGTGGATTTGAAACACTAGAGAAATGGGTAACAGGTGCATTTGCTGGTCACACAGCAGTTTGTTTGAAGGATGAACTTGGAAATCTTTGGGTTGGTGAATCGGGACATGAGAATGAAAAGGTTAGCATGGGTATTGCATGCATGGATGTTATTTCTACCCTTACCTCCCCTTAACTTCGCCCCAACTCCAACGCCAAGCATGATCATATAATTGCTCAATAGGTCATACTTTTGAAGGGTCGGGTTAGATTCATATATTTATTGGCTTGGAAAACCATAAATTTAAAAAACTGAAATTGCCCATAGTGAAGAACATAATTGTTCAAGAAAAGTTACTGACAACTGTACAAAAACACACAATAGGAAAAAAAATAAAAAAATGGATTGCAGTGCTTGTGCAAGACTTTGAGAGGGGCGGTTGGGAAAGTTGCATAGTATCTTTTCTATATATCTCTGGAAGCATGGTTACTTACTCCTCCTTTCCTAATTGTTGGTCCTCTTATCCTTTTTTGGGATGTTTTCAAAATTTTAGCCCTTCGTGGAAATTGAAGTGCATAAAATTGGTGGGTTTCCTAAACTATCTGTCTATCCTCATAAATATCTAGGACTTTATTCCAAATGAGTTAAAAAAGGGGAATGTTATCCTGAGATGTGAACATGTGAACAGACTGAATGTTCCATTGTGTGTTTTGGTTGTATTTCAGGGTGAAGAAATTATTGTGGTAATTCCATGGGATGAATGGTGGGAATTGGCTCTTAAGGATAGTTCCAACCCACAAATAGCGCTGCTGCCCTTACATCCAGAAGTGCGTGCTAAATTCAATTCTACCGCAGCATGGGAATATGCTCGGAGCATGTCAGGGAAGCCATATGGTTACCATAATATGATATTTAGCTGGATTGACACAATTGCTGACAATTATCCACCTCCTCTTGATGCTCACTTGGTATGCATGTTTATTAAGTTTGACATCTAATGAATGTATGTTCATTAGATTGGTATTATTCTAACACCCTCCATCCCATAATGTTAGTCTCTTTTGGCAGTTCCAACATTTTAAAGTGACAGCTGTGACATGCATTTAATGCACTCAAACTTAAGTTTGAAGGCATTAATTTCAAACATTGCCTAACCAATTGTAACAGATAGTGTTGAAAAACTAAGTAGTTTTACGGTGGACAGCTCAATAAAAAAAATGAACTAACAAAATTGGATGCAGGGAAAATAGTGCATTACCAAACCAAACCAAACCAAACCGAGCCTTAAGTTCCAATCATTTGGGGTCGGCTACATGAATCCTTTTTCTCCATTGAGCTCTGTCAAGAGCCATTTGTGCACACAAACCTACTCTATTCATATAGTTGCGTACCACAACATCTAAAGTTAATTTAGGTCTACCCCTCCCCGTAGCGTTGCTACCCAAAACTATCCTATCTGCACTCTTAACTACTGCATCTCCTGGTCTACGGTAGACATGTCCAAACTATCTTAGCCTATTTTCCCTCAATTTCTCTTCTATGGGTGCTACACCTACCATCTCCCGAATCGTTTCATTTCTAATCCTGTCTCTTCTAGTCTTACCACATATCCACTTCAACATTCTCATTTTGCTACACTCATCTTAGTCACCTGTTGTTTCTTAATTGGCCAACATTTTGTTTTGTAAAGTATCGCTGGTCTGATGGCAGTTCCATAAAATTTTTCCTTCAATTTTATGGGTACCCTCTTGTCACACAGTACACCAGTAGTGCTCCTCCACTTGAGCCACCCCACTTGAATTCTATGAGTCACATCATCGGCAATCTCTCCATCCCTACTAATGATTGATCCTAAGTATTTAAAATGAGCACTCTTAGGTATTTCCTGGTCTTGGATCATCACTCTTTCTTCATACGCACTGCTGGTACCACTGAACTTGCACACCATATACTCAGTTTTACTCCTACTTATTCGGAAACCCTTTGACTCTAATGCTTCCCTCCAAATTTCTAGTTTCGTATTAACACCTCTAGCGGATTCATCTACGAGGACAATGTCATCTGCAAACATCATACACCATGGGATATTCTCTTGGAATTGTCTAGTCAATTCATTCATGACTAAGGCAAAAAGGTACAGGCTCAAGGCTGACCCTTGATGCAATCCTACAGTGATTGAGAATTCACTCGTTTCCCCTATTGGTGATCGAATGGTAGTGACGGCACCTTCATACATGTCTCTAATCACCTCGATATACCCTTTGGTCACTCCCTTTCTCTCCAGAACCCACCATATGATGTCTCTAGGCACCCTATCATAAGCCTTTTCTAAGTCTATGAAAACCATATGGAGATCTTTCTTCTTTGCTCTATGCACATGCCACGCTACGAAATCACTGAAAGTTTCGTGACCATCTTGGATTCTCTTGTCTCGGAAACTTCTGGTTTCATTTGATGGATTGGTAAGATGGTTCCGTTGTGACGATTACTTTTGAATAAATGCGGTTTCATTGCGTAAGAATACTCATAGACTGGGTTTTTGAAAGTGCACATACATAGGATTGTAAGTGATGACTTTATAATATCACTACATGAGTGAAAGTAGTTTGAGTGGACTTGTAACGAACAGATGAATAGGTTAGCATGACAGTGGCTATTCGTAGTTCGCAGGAACTAATCTTTTCCCTTCTGTGTGTTCATTCGGTTACACGTGCATATATCTTTTGACGTTGAGAACTTAGTTAAATTTCTGACTAGCAGACCTGTTCACAGGTCACTTCTGTCATGTCTATGTGGACTAGAGTGCAGCCAGCATATGCTGCAAATATGTGGAATGAAGCTCTAAATAAGCGGCTTGGAACTGAGGTACTTTCCTACTCCTGAATGGAATGTCCTCACCATGGAAAAAGAGAGAAGTAAAATAGGAAAGAAATAGACTAAAAAACAAAGAACAAAAACCTGTTGGTTGAATTTTTTAAATCTTGTTTGTTGCAGCCTAATACGTTTTTTTTCTCTGGTTAGATTCTGTCAATTAAGTAAGAACTGCTAGTGCCAGGTTGAAAGCAATGGGAATGCAACTTCTGAACTTGTAATTTGGCCCATCATTATACTAGTTTCAGTTGTTTTGTACTTAATAGTTTGAGCTTAGTATGTTAAGTCTTGCTAACTTAGTTTGGGTGGGAATTGCATGGATATGAAATGATAT
The DNA here is from genome assembly GCA_019656275.1 of Rhododendron kiyosumense. Lineage (NCBI taxonomy): Eukaryota > Viridiplantae > Streptophyta > Magnoliopsida > Ericales > Ericaceae > Rhododendron > Rhododendron kiyosumense. The sequence goes on from BPLS01000581.1 coordinate 127,294, forward strand.
CAAATTCTCAGGGTTACAGGTTTTGATGTTAGGACATTGTTGGAAAACTAGTAGTCCAGTACCAATGCTGCCTACAAGTGGTTGTGGTGGGTTTATGCCCTTGAGGGTTGGAAGATTGAAATGATATGTACTGTCTTGATTTTCTTAACTTGACCCAAAACATGACCCATGGCTATGGGCAACCCAATAATCCCTTCTTCGTACCCGGTAAATTACGGAAGTACTGAAATGCCTGATTAATATAACCTAATAATAAATGAAGACAATCATATTAGCAACCCGAGAACTTATAAAAACGTGAAACCAGACTAGATTACTACTAACCATGATTGTGTAAAGCCCAGAGGGTGCTTAATTCTAAGTTCCAGATTTACCCTTTTTCCATATGCTTTTTGTGGGTTTGGTTTTGGCTATAGTCTCTAAGGCTGTTAGTCAGTAGTCTCTCATGTGCCTCAAAATCTGCATTAAAACTAGAATATGTAGATGAACATGTTTGGTTAATCGGAGCATTACTGCCAGGAAACATGCTTGCAGCACAGACCAATCTGGTGGATTGGTTGTTGACGTTGATGAAAAATGAGGGGATGAAAACAAAAACTTGTAATAATTTAATCTTTGAGTCAATCTTAACACAAAAGCTCTTCTTGCAAGAAGCCTGTAGATCCATTGATGTTCGTTCTTTTTCTGACACAAACTAATGCCAGCTTTATCTCTTATCCTTTCACAATTGAAACTAAGATAAGGAGAAACAAGTGGCGGCGGTTGCATCATGGTAAGCTGACCACTTGCAGTGGTGGTTGCATTGTACTATTCTCTTGATCTTGTATTTTTTATGCATGCTAATTGATCTGTAATATCCAGTGAGTGAGATTCTGCAGTGAGAGTTGTTCTGTTCATCTCAGGGAAATTCGAGGTTTCCAGTTGCTTTATTGTTGTTTTTGTATTCTGAGCCGCTTATAAGAAACAGGAAGGAAAGCTGAACTATTATTGATGATGCACGGCATTTATATGTTTTTTAATTTCTAATGCTTGGATTGGAGTTTTGGAATCATTAACCTTTTCTTATGTTAATGTTTTTAGTACCTTTTAACCTTTAGGATTTGGACTTGTATGGAATTCTAGCTGAGACTGAAAGGCGTGGTTTGACCTTTGATCAATTACTTACTATTCCGGAACAAGATGACTGGGTCTACAGTGATGGGAAATCGACGACATGCGTGGCCTTTATTCTGGAAATGTACAAAGAGGCGGGTGTCTTTCATCCTATTCACGAGTCCATTCAAGTTACTGAGTTCACTGTAAGTACTTGGCAACGTATTTTCGTTTGATATTATTTCTAACACCATATGCAAAGACTAGTTTCTCTAGATGGACCTTTTCCTATCATCATCTCCACTATACATGACATCTTTTATTCTTTGCTACTGTTCCCAGATACGGGATGCATATATGCTGAAGATTTTTGAGAATAACCGAACACGCCTACCTAGTTGGTGCAACAATGAGATTGATCAGCTACCGTTCTGCCAGATTCTTGGCGATTATCAAATGGAATTGCCACAATACAACATCTTAGAGCCGTATGCTAACATGAACGAAAATTGCCCCTCTCTTCCACCATCTTATGAGAGGCCTGTACGTTGTTAGAGAAAACCTGAACTGAAGCTACACGTTAGTGTCCTAAAGTTCTCAAAGAGCTTTTTGCTGCTGCCATAGCTTTTGATACATCATTGGCTCTGTTACATCGTCTTTATTGGAGATGTGCAAGCAATTTGTTCTCTTCCTCGGATTCCAGTTGAAATATAGGTGTCTGTCCATAAGTTGGTATTATAAGTGTATATTTCCTACCTAGTCCTTTTGTTGTGCTCCTGATGCAGCCTGAGCGCTGATTGTGAATAGAATTAACCGACTTAGCATCCAATGACTTCCTACGCTTCATATCCTCTTGAAGTCTACGTTGTATTATTTACCAGTCTGGATATTTATCTTATGGATTTACTGGCTTTTAATTTCCAAATTGGAAATGTTTATGTACGCCAAGGGGTATTTGTATTGTCATCGTTTGCTCGATCAAAAGTAGCTGAACTGGAGCCTCCTCACATGCTCTTTATTGTTGTATTCTGGGTTGTCATGCTTATCCTCCCACGTCAAGCCTTGTTATTTCCGCAATGATAGACATATATGCCCTCTTCTTTCTGAGTGATTATTCAGTTCTACTGGAACACCACCGCACTAATGTGTGGTGGAGAAGGCCCCTGGAGCACCACGTGGTGTCAAAGTTCTCTTTTAAAGGCTCAACATTTATAGCCCCTGCTCTTGAACTCTACATCTTTTGTGATTTTGTATAAACGGTGTATGATCGTATCAAAATTCTCTGAATCGCTCAATAGACTTCATTAGCCCACTGACAAGGAAGCATACTTGCCTAATAGTTGCTGTTTTGGGGGAATTTAATTTGTCCTTTTCTGTACTCGTCGTCGCTCAATGCCCGGTCGTTGCAGTAGCCCTGTGCTCGTAGACGAAGTTTTGACATTGTTTCAGGTAACATGGTTGCAAACGGCATGAGAATCATGGGTAACAACTGGTTTTGCACACCATTTTTCTCATGTCCGAGAAAATGTCCCAACTGTTTATCTGAACTCGTTATGCAATTGTAATTTGTAGTAAACTTCATGTGACGAGATAACTGTTTGGAATTATGATTATCGAAATAGGACCGGGAACATGGTAGGTAATGTTAACCCCAATTTTAAAGTCGGGTGAACAAAACTGAACTCAAATCCAGGTAAAAAGCCCAGCAACCAACGATGGTCGAGTAAAAAGGGAAAACAGAAGAGAAAGAACAAGAACCCTCTCTCTCTCTCTCTCTCTCTCTCTCTCTCTCTCTCTCTCTCATTGCGTAGGGAACGGGGGTCTCAAAAACTAGGGCTTTACAACTTTAAGTATACTCCTACTTGATTTCTGTCTCGAAATCTAGGGTTTTTACGGTTCCTATATCACAAATCCTGTTAATCCAGTAGAGGAGTATCTTTCTGTTTTCTTCTGAGAACAATGTCAGACTACATACCCAATGAACTATTAGTTGAGATTCTCTCAAGACTACCTGCAGTTTCTCTGCTCCGATACAAATCCGTATGCAAGTCATGGCACTTTTCATCACAAGCCCTAGTTTTGTAACAAAACAGTGCTTGAATCGTAGCAAAACAAACTCTGACAACATTCTCCTCGGGCTTAATACCCAAGAAGATATCCAAAGGCCCTATCTATTGTGCGGCGATGATGAACAATTCGGTGGTGAGGAGTTGACGGTTGTAATCCCAGTGGATTCATCGATTGAATATGTCCATGTAGTGGGTAGCTTGAATGGTATCCTAGATCTGAAAGTGGATTTTTCCTGGGATACAGAAGAACAAATAGTTCTCTGGAACCCATCAATTAGGAAATCAGTAACTTTACCAGAGCCTGAAGACGCGAGTTTGTTTTTTCTTGGATTTGGTGTCAACCCCACAACTCATGAGTACGAGGTGGTAATGATAGCATATGAGGCCGCGTTTCGTATTAAGGTTGAAATTTCCACACAAGGCACAGGATGGAGAACGATAGGTTCTACTTTTTCCTAATTGCATCGTCGAACCTATGGCATGCTTTTGTTAATGGATCTGTGAATTGGATTGTAAAAAATTTTAGGGCAACCAGGGCGTCCATGGGCTGTCGCAACTCTATAGTGTCATTCGATATGAGTGCAGAAACATTCTCTGTACTTAGGCAACCGCCTACACTAGCCAATCAGGAATCATGCTCCATATCTCTTAAAAGTATTTCAGGGATCACTGGCTGTATTATGTAAATGGGAAAGGGACAATGGTGTCTGCTGCATGTGGGTGATGAAAGAATATGGAGTTCCAGAATCCTGGGCTAAACTATTCAGCTTTAAATTGGATCTTCCTGTGATTCTCAAAGGAGCATTGGGGTTTTGGAAACATGGTGAGATACTTCTATCGACAGAAGACAACCGGCTTCTTTCTCATGACATTGGAACCAAAGCTTTGACAGATACTGTAATTTGGGATAATGTAACCGGAGTTCATGTTGTGCCTTTCGTGGAAACCCTAGTTTCAGTGAAAGAAATCTAAGATGGTGTATTGGACAAGCAGTTGAACCCTTTGTGGTGTTGAGCTTCCAACTTCCGAGAGAGGAGGGGATGGTGTCTAAAGAATGTGCGAGCACACAAAGAACGGTTTGAGAATGTAGTGGCTCCGGAACTGGGGTCGGACAGCCGACCGAGCCACGTTGCACCGATTGAGCATGAGGGAGCCCGCCCGCTATTCGGTATGAGAATCTGGGGGATCATAGCGCCACCCTCAAAATGTCGCTCGGTAAAGGGGTCTGGTTGGGGCTCTGTTGATCTGTTAGGGCATGGAGTATACCTGACCCTGACTCCCCGAGGCCGCCTGAAGGAATACAATTATGCCAGGAGGGCCCCATACGGTTACGCCAGGAGAATAATCATTGGGGTCTAACTTGGCTATGTGCTCTGTAACCGCCTAATCCCATTCATCATAGATGACATCACCCGAGGTGGTTACTCGAGCGTATCCTCCACGTGCTAGCTTGGAGGCCAAGCAAAGTAAGGTCTATAAATACAAAGGGACTCTAACCTAGAGAGGTATGTCATTCTACCCTAACCCTAGACCTATACACTTTTCCCTACATCTAACTTGATCGTCGGACGGTCACCGGGCTACCACAGCCCTAGTGACTTGCAGCAGGCCAAGCGGCGGGCGCACGGAGCGGGGGAGGAAGGAACCAGAACCGACCCTCAGTCAAGATCCCGATAAATCGAACCCCCACAGAGAACATAATTTATCTTGTTGTTAAGAACTATATAAATATCTCCTTTTTTCTTTTTTTTTCAAAATATAATTGTCATACATCTGGGAGTACATCACACCTATGTATGAATCTCTTATTTAAACACTGTGTCATGCACACTCGAAGACAAGCACACTCTCTTTTGGCAGCTATTTTCTTCAACATTATTATGGTAAAATACTAAAATGGCACTGATGCAGGCGTTATTGTAGAAACATCCCCGCGACAAAACAGAGAGTCCTAACTTGTAAACTGAGTCAGTCAGAGTTCTCCATCCCAAACCTCCTCAATGGTCTTGAAAGGGCCATAGACTGAAGTGTAGTCCTTACCAAGACATGCTCTACTCTGTGGGATTTCACCAATCTTCCGAGATTCCTCCTTGCTCAATGCCCAGTTAAATATCTCTAGGTTCTGTTTCATCCTTTCTTTGTTAAAACTCTTCACCACCACGCCAATCCCTTGCTCATATGCCCATCTCAGACAAACCTACATTCAACAAGGTTAACTTCGTTTCAGCAGAAAACTTTTGAACTTTTCTAGTTTCTCCGGTGACTGGTCAGGCAGAAAACATTCGAAGCAGAAAAAAAAACAAACAAACCAGATACAACGAGATCGGAAAACACCTGTGCGACGGTCTTTCCTCTGGCCTTTGCGATTTCCTTTAGCATATCGGATTCCATAACGCTGTTGGTGCCATAAAAGGTTCCAACCGCGCCTAAAGCAGCATAAGCAACCACAAGAATACCATTCCCCTTGCAAAACTCTATCAGCTTCTTTTGTTGCCAAACAGGGTTTACTTCCACCTTTCAAACTTCAACAGTTACACTACCATTGCCTCATTGATAAGAAAGGATAAACAAAAGAAATGAAACAAAGACAAGATTAAGAATGGTCTTAAGAGTAATCCAATATCACCAGTGCACCAACTTAGCATGCTAACGTGGTACACCCGATTCGATATAGAGAACTGGTTACAAGATGGATGGAGTGAAACTGATTCATTTTGGTTGATTGGGTTAGAGAGAAAGTTGAGCATCACAGATATGCCACATTGGTGTTTCGGGAGTACTTAATGATTTTTCAAGACTCAAACGAGTGTGGGGCTCGTACATTTTGTGGTCCCATGACTAGGTGAGTATACTGTGTACTTTCCGCATCTAATTCTCTACATCGAATCCATATCCTTGTAAATGCATTTTTAGCCAGTAGAATTATTTGGATATCTTGAGGGATGGGAATTCTAAACGCACTTACAATGATTATGAGTACATTGGGACAAGGGACTGAGGAAAACCGACAAGAATGCGCACTACTCTTGTGCGTTTGGTTTCTCTGTCCATAGGAATTCTGTTTTTGGGGTCTTAAAGAATCTTACTTGATTGACGGCTGGGGGAATAATGGCAGTGGCAAGGACATCAGCTAGCTTCTTGCAAGAGAAATTGCTCACTCCAATGGCCTTAGTGAGGCCAAGTCTCTGGCACTCTTCTATAGCAGACCACACAGACTTATAGTCCATGGGAAGAAAGTCTTCCTTCTTTATTGGGTATTCGTATATTCCTGGCTTTGAACTCACAGGCCAGTGGATGAGATACAGGTCAATGTATTCCAGCTTCAGTTTTCTACAAAAGAAAATAAGTAAAATAAAGAAGAAAATTGTGCTGAATGCAAGGGAAGAAATGAAATTGCGAAGACAGTGAATTTGAGCAGGGATTTGGAAAAGGAAAACCGTAGTGGGCCGGATAAATGTGAAATGGGCTGAACAAAAGAGCAGGCTCATGTCGTTACAAGTGAATTGGTTAATGGGCGAAACCTGTGTCAACAGGGCCAGGCTGGACTCTGGAGGCATGAGGCTGCTGGCTCGGATTGAACTGAATCGCGCTGATCCCACTATGCCTATCTGGTCTAGTCGGCCTCATGTGAAGGTCAAGGTGGCACGGCTCAGCCACACCGTCTCGGGGCATAAGCCTGGTGGCATTCGGCAACAACATGTATTCCCAGAGACTGTTCTAAGGGTACGAGGTGCTTGGAGGCCGAGCAACTCTCTTTATCTTGAGTACAAGATGAATCCTAGAAAATTACATTTGTACTCTTAATCTTTATTGTTGTGCAGTTATTAGATCTTTTATCTTTTTCCTCTACTTTTTCTTTCCCTCCACAAATCTTTGCACAAATTCATTATCTAAACACAATCTAAGGGTGGGGTGGTATTCAATCTGGATCTTGATTGGGCTCCCTCTCCCCTACCTACCTCTGCAATATAACGAACCACGTTAGTGCCTAACCGGCCTTAGACAACCTGTAGGCACTCTGATGGCTAAATAAAACTCAATTCAGAGAAGGGAAGTACAGAGCTTGTGTGGGTATGAACTGCTTATCTCTTCAAGGTTTTATTCAAGTACTTTTTTTTGGAGTTACTTGTCTTGGCCTCTAAGATAGCTCATGCCGAGCACGTGCCTCTAATAACGTCACAAATAACCGTTTCTACTTTCTTGGTATGATGTCATGTATGACGATCTCCAAATGTCATGCTGGCTGGCAGCACGATGCCAACCATTATTGGTGCCACGTGGCCGAAGTGATCTATTTGGCACTGGTGTGGCTCCGCCCCTGTTACACGTCACCTTCAGTGACCCGACCCGACCCGACACATTGGCCCGCTCGTGACACCATGGACCGAGCGACCCGTATGGGGCATTGGCTGTCGGGCTGCCCGGGCCTTTCCCGGTTGGGCCCACTTGAACGGTCCCCAGACCCGCCATCCGGCCCACTACAGTGACTACACTAACAGTCCCTTTGGTTGGTGAGATTGGGTGAGAATGGGGAGAAGCCAATCAAAACATTTTATTTCTGTATTTTTCTCTCCATTCTCACCAAAATAGTCAATCCAAATGAGTGATTTGGCTAAAAAAACAAAACCCTTTCTTTTTTCTTTTTCCTCTTGAAATCACTCCATCCAATGGGTCTGTAAGTACTGTTGTTTAGTTAAGACATAAAATGTCCTAGGCATTGCTATCCCATTAACCAAACACATCCTAACAGCCAGAATGAGAAAACTGTGCAGATTGTAACTTACATTTCCATAACATATATAACCAATTTTTTATTTTTTATTTTTCGCTTAACAGATAGAATGGGTTAAAAGAAATAATTACTTGAGAGTCTTGCGAAGTGCAGGCAAAACAAATTCCTGATGAGAATCGCTGCACCATAGCTTGGAAGTAATGAAAATCTCTTCCCTCGATTTAATCAAACCCATATTGATAGCTTCTGCTATGGCTTCACCGAGGGGCTCTTCTGTATAGTAAAGCGCCGCCGTGTCAAAATGCCTGTAACCCACCTCAATCGCGTGGAGCACCGCCTGCTTGGTGGTTTCTGCCGCCACCGGCGGGTCAGATGCCGTGCCGAACCCCAGCACGGGCATTTTCCGGCCGCCGGAGCTCAGGGGTGTTTCTGGGATTTTGGGGAGGGGGACACCAGGATTGGGATCCATTTGGGTAGGGACAGTTGAGGTGGTTTTGGGTGTTTTTGGCAATGGAAATTGGCAGTGCTCGTTCTTTATATATATATTCGCTCTCATTTTTAAATATTTTTTTTTTACCGATGATGCTCTATTTTGTTCATTAGGCTCCGTTTGTTTGTACGTAAAATATTTTTCGGTAAAATGTTTTACCTATTTTTCGGTGTTTGGTTGTATAAAAAATGAGGAAAATATTTTACATGTAAAACATTTTCCATCAATTGGATGAAAATGACTTACCCTTAAATTTTCCGTAAGTTATTTTCCGAAATGAACCTGCTGCCTTCTCTTGCAATTCTCATTGTTCAGTTTCCTCGACCGCTAATCCTGACTCATTTTCCTCGACCGCCAATCCTGACTCACGTTCAATTTTAATAATCTCATATCTATCCACCGTTTAACTCATCATCTCCCTCTCTACACTATTTTGTTGATTTTTGAAAATATTTTTAAGTGCCAACCAAACACCGGAAAATAAAAGTTTGAAGTTTATTTTCTGAAAAATCATTTTACATGGAAACCATTTTACATTGTAAAACATTTTACATTGAAACAAACGGAGCCTAAATTACTACTAATTTTACGTTGAAAATGAAGCATCTTTATCAAGAAAGGAGTGCAAATATTAATTTCCTTTTATATTCTCTGTCCTTAAATCAGCGTTCCATGCGGAAAGATGTGCATATTTTAACAAAAAGATGAAGTACTCCTGTAATCTTTTTGCACTAAATTAAAGATCTAATTGAGTTTTTTAAATTCATGCGAAAAAATTATGAACGAAAGTACTTTATTTTTTTTCAAAAATTTGCATATGCTTTCGTAGAGGACACGTATTTTGGGATGGATTGAGTAAATTTTTTTGGAAGCATCACGTTTTAGAAAATTATTATTATTGCTACTTTCTTCATAGAGTACTGCCCCGTAATACTACATGTGCCTTTTCAACTAGTATATAATAATGCGGGTTTCACTCCCAAGTTTATGACTTCCACGCATAGATGTGTGATATAAAAGGGTTCTTGTAGCACCATATGATCACGGGAGCACTGAATATTCACTCCTGTTTTTGTTGGGCTATTTTCATGATCGCAATCTTATTTATTTTAGAGTTTAAGATCATCAAATTATATTTGAAACTATGTCTGTTCAATATGAAAAACACACATACTTATCAAAAAAAAAGAAAAAAAAGAATTACACATGATTGTCACAAATTCATCTTGATACAACTGGAATTGATCCGATGTGACAAAGAGCTTTTTGCTGTATAAATAAATGATTTCGAAATCCGAATAATTTATATTAGATCAACATGATTTTTTATTTCCACGGAATTTAAAATATGAGCGATTTTGATTACTAAATCGAATTAGAAAGAGCCCACAGAAGAGAAACTATACTGAACCATCGAGTCTCTTTTAGGACTGAAGAGGATCTCTTTCTATTTTATTCACACCTATTTTCTGTCATTTCTTTATCCATTTTATTGATGTAATTATGTAATATTACTCTTCGATGAAATAACAATGCATCCAGAATAAATGATAATGCGTAAATTCACATGCATAACGATGAAAAAGAGAATGCAAATTTAAGGAAAAAGTGAAAAAAATAACCACTTTTACAAGGAAAATAACTTGGAATTAGGAGCTTTTGATCACATCCCTTCAATCACCGTTACTCAATCCGAATTGGAACTAGGTGAACTGGAGACAACATCATTACACGTTATAAAATTCAACTTCCCATTATTGCCCTTCTTGAAGACATATCATTACACTTTACCGACTAACTTATCAAAATGAAATTTACTTTTAAAAACAAAAGACAATCCGAAATGGAATACAAAACCATGAAAAAATTGGGACAGAAGGAGTAGTACCACTTGTGTCGCCTCCGAGCAGAATAGGCCGGTCAGTCCCTTCCCTTTGATCGGCTTTACCGGAGGAGTCTTATTCCAATTGCATGCAGTTACACAAACACAAAATCATCAAGGACTTTAGACATCAATTGGTTTTGAACGACTGTCTGAAAAGTGACATCAAAGCCGGTATAAAACATTATACAAGTCACAAAAATGCAAAAATGCCAAAAAAAAAAAAAAAAAAAGAGAGAGAAAATTGGATAAGAAGTAGTTTACCTATGATACAATTTGCTTTTGGGAAGAAGGAATGGAGTTGTAGTTGTAAAGGGAATGATCACAAGCTCTGTTACAAGGTGGTTCTTTTTTCTTTTTTTTTTCAGTGTTAAAAATTCTCTTCCTACCCCTTTTCCGTCTACCTTAAAATTCATTATCTGTCAAAGAAAATTTTGTGGAAGCAGAAACCTAAAAGGCATAATGGAGAAAGTGACCAATTGCATCTGATCAGAACTACAGTAGAAGAGTTTTGCACATGAGTTATCAGCCAGGAAGAACTTCAAAATAATGGTAAAAATAGCTAAAGTATGGCAAAAAAAAGACACGAAAAGATGTCTAAAGAGCGTCATAACGAATTCTGACTTTTCAATTGAGAGAAACCCAAAATATACACCGGGAGGGTCTTCTATATATCTTAACTCAACCAAACATCTTAGAAGCCATGGAAGTTCAAAATGATGAAACTTATGTACATCTCAAACAAGCTAAAACTATAAGAGAAAAATAAGGAGGCGGTAACAAACGCTCATCAGTCAAAAAATAAAAATCAACTGCTACACGACAAGATATAAAATCAAGAGAAGGCCAAAGCATATAAGGGCCGTTGGTGCATCAAAGACCCTTGATTCCCGGGCAACCTTAGGTGAAACAGACCTACCTTGTTTAGAATCTTCAAGAAATTTAACCTTAGTCGAAAATTCATCCACGACCTTTTGGCTTGCAAGCAACCTGGCACTGAGTTCTTGGGCTTTGGATTTTGAATTTTCAGATTCTAAAATCACAGCCATAACCTGTCTTCTTAAAACTGGTATGCTTCCTCTAACACCAACAGTTTTTGGGTCTTCAACTAAATGATTACCCTCCAACTTCTGAATAATACTTTCCAAAGCCAACTCCAGCTCAAGTACTTCATTCTTCATATTCTCGTAGTCTTGCTTGTCTAAAATCTGTTGTTCAACTTCCTCCTTCAGATGTTCAATTTCCAGTACTTTTTTCACAAGGGTTGACTGCAGTTCTTCCTTCTCATGAGATAAGGGGTTCATCTGATGCTGCATTGGAGTCTTGTTTGCACGGTCCGAATCATGGAAATCAGTATCTCCTGCTTCACACTCTGCAAATAATAGGAATCACGTAAAGCTTCCTGTGTATGAGATAGAGGAAATATTATCTAATAATAGGAAACATTGAGTGGTCAAATATAGCTTCGATAAGTTTCCGACTTCCAGTAGCTTAGACGTAAAAAATCTTCCTCATACTACCCAACTTTTGCAACAGAAAGGTTCCTTCCTTTGTGATAGTTAAGTAGCAAGTTAAATGCAGCTGCTAACAGCGGAGAAATATCTTGCGATATGACAACTTCTCTACAGCAATTCTGAAGCATCCTTTCAGCTAATTTCAGAATACAAACATAGGGAACACAGAGACACTGAAAGAAACTTGCACATTGATTCATCCAAACAAAAGAACTCCTCACATGAGTGCTCTTGATTACTATAGGATATCCAACCAAAATTAGAAACACAGCTCTGTTATCATATAGAGTTTCGCGAGTTCCCAATATAGTATGACACTATCACAACATATCAACCAATATATTCTATCACATATGCTAAAAAGTGGGTTTAGTCCATAAACGAGGCTAAAATGATAAATACAGTACTAAAGCCTCTGAATTCACAAGCAGCACACTTTACTCACCTTTCATGGCAGACTTATCAACATGTGAGTATGAACTAGGTTGCATGCCAAAGTTTTCCATGCCTTCCCCACCCTGGTGGAATTGGTCAGCGACAGAGTCTTCAATCGTAAGAGCAGATTTCCGCTCTCTTCTCTCTTTTTCACCATGCCTTCCCTGCTCTTTGTCAGCTCCAGCAGTGCTTTAACATGGCCTATATTGGGCCGCTCAACACTCAGGAACAAGAAAATAATGTAGCGCAAGAATCAGTAAGTAAAAAACTTCAATAAGATTCTGCTCTTGAATAGAAGAAAGATAAATATGAGCAAACCTTTTAGCATTGAAATCTTTCATAACATGAAGGAAATCATTGTATTTCTGCTTATTGTCTTGAAATATGTCCTCAACTGCCTTGAGATATGCCACTATATCATTTGTTGTTAATTTTGGTCTGCTCGCTCCACCCATCATCTGAGCTTGTCCAGAGCTTCATTACCAAAAAGAACACCCGTAAATAAAAACACTTGGTCAAATTATTTATCAACTTCTAGAATAGAATTGGAGAGTATAGAACATTTTTCTCATTATACTGTGGTATGGTCGGTATTTTCAACAAATGATAACTCAGCATATGGTCGGGATGGACAGTTTGTATTATTCCTTTTTTAGTGAAATCCCGTGAAGTGCTAGACCTCCCCAGAGCCACCCCAAAGCCTATGCCCTTCTATTACCCTATATGCAAAGGGCGGGGGAGGGACTCGATGACTAGGATTAGTCGGGGTGAAACTCCTGTGACCTTTGACAACAATAGATTGTGATTCATTCAACTCCACTATGTTCTTCCA
>BPLS01000582.1:0-36573 GCA_019656275.1 Rhododendron kiyosumense
TGCTCGGTTGTCTCCACTGCACCTTTTGTTTTCCGAATTTCATTCCCGTTTGACCTAGACCAAACATTGTGCATGGTTGTTGTAGCTTCTCCTAACGTGCTAGTTTTAGCCAAGAGAGGACCATGGACAATATTGGTTGACTTGTTAAAAGCTGCGTGTTGAATTTTCTCACGCCTTTGATCAAAACTAGCCCATTTAACAAACAATTTCCTATCCTCAATCCAAATGCCATTAGTTTCTTCTATTGCTTTCTCAACAGAGTTTTCATTGTCATATCTAATAAAACCAAAATTCCTCCCTGTTGCCTTGCTTCGTTTCAAAGGGATAAACACATCCTTAACTACTCCAAATTTGATATACGTCTTCCTTAACCAATTTTGGGTAACGCCTTCCGGTAAATTATCCACAAACAGTGTGAACAAATTTTGGATAGGATCTCCTCTTTGATTTCTATTTTTGTTAAGAACTGGTATCCAATCACCCATTACTAGATAAGCCTCAAATAATCCGGAAATGCGTAACAGTTACCTTAAATTGGCGACGGCAAGAAGCAAACATAGGCACGGAGGAAAGCAGAGGCGTAGCTCAACGAACACGCAGAATCTGAAGGGCGCTAAACGGCCTGGGAAATCACAACCCAAGAGCGCAGTGGTTGAGAGGCGGTCAGCGACGGTAGAAAGAAAGATCAGCTACGACTGAAAGCTGATGGTAATGAGGAGAGGGAGGGAAAATCGGAACAAAACAGAGGGTAAAGGGAGGGAAACAGGGAGAGAGGGAGAGAGAAAAGGCAGGGATAAGGGCAGGTTGGAGAAGACCGGCCGGCGGCGGCAGGAGGAAAGAAGGGTTGGGGGCTAGGGTTTCATAATATTGGAGATCGCCAAAATCGCCACTTGGGTTCTCTGCCATTCTATTCTTAGTTGCCTATTTCTTCGCAACTTCAAGCGTGCAACACTTGACCCAAGGTTTTCCGGAGCCATCGATCAATCTGAAGTATCTAGGGGTTCTGATATTTTTAGTGGGAATCGCCGGTAACTTTTACCACCATTACCTCTTTTCAAAACTTAGAGAGCAGGGTGACAAAAGATATAAACGTCCAAAAGGAGGCCTCTTCAATCTGGTTCTTTGCCCTCATTAACTCTTTTGAAATTCTTGCGATTTTGTGATTCTTCTTTGTATCCCAGACATTTTATCGCTGTCGTATGCATTTCGCTCAGCTTTGTACTTGACTGGAAGAAGCTATCATAAGTTATCTTGAATTTGAAGGGGCAGGAATTATCTTCGAGTTGCTGCTAGTTCTGTAATGTTTCTTCCACTACTTTGTACGCAGGAGCTGCACAAATGACCACGTGAGATCACATTTTTGCTTTCTTGAGATTGTTAAGTATTGAATTTCACTCTGTTTTTTGGGTTAATATGGCACTAAAAAAGTGTACCTTTAAATAAAGTTCGGAAAAAAGCAGCCAACATTGCTGAAGAGATAGCTTGAGATGTGGTGCTTTTAAACAAAAGTGAAGGGACTGAATCTATGTTACCTGGAACACACATCGTCCAGGTACAAGGAACAAGAATGAGAATGCTGTACCACATGAATTTTGGTACAGCGAGGGTATACTTCTATAGATTACGATGTAAGACTATACTAAGAGATAGAAATCCAATGAGTACATTGGGGGTTTTCGAATTCATGAACCAAAATACATTTTTAGATGGATTTTGACAGATTTTATTTTAAATGTATCATATCGGTGGATTTTATTTTAGTTTAGTCTCCTTCCTTCAGCAAAATGTAAGGCAATAACTAGGAAAATCATGGCTATCGCTTGGGATCGATGAGTGTGTTGCAATGTTAGTTTACCATTTATTGGAATCATGGAATGTGCAGTCCGATACTTAGGTTGCTAGGATGGTAGCAAATTGTGGTAACAAAGGACAGAACCAAGCAACAAAAATCATAGACTACTGTTAAGGGCCCATCTTAGACTACCGTTAGCTGCTACAATGAAAAAGCACTCGTTCTGGTGCTGGTACATGAATCTTCTTGAAAGACTTGAAAGAGTTACAAATTAATCTCGAGTCAGTCTTAAATATCATACCAACATCTTTGAATTAGGAATAAACACACTGCCCCAGTAAATATTCAGAACCTCCAACCAAGGAAAATTAGAAATGTTGCGATTTCTGGTGTTATAAGCAAAAATAAACAGTTTTAAAATATTAGAACCATGTTGTCGTCCAGGACTGTTAGCAAGGTTGGAGGTTCTGGAAGAGGAATGAATGTTACATTTTGAGATGGACGAGAATAAACGACTTTTCGCTTATAGTATTCCAAATGCACCGAAGAATTTAGGAAGTAGGAATGAGAGAAACATTATGTTTTGGCTTCAACCTCTGAGAAGTATGAAACCAAGACCCCAACTATCAACAAATAGATTGACAGTAAGTTTGGGGCATATGAAGGTCTAAACCAGTCCCAAATCAAATTGGCCTAACAAAATCACGAAGAGGAAAAATGCCAGTGGAATTCGATCTCTAGGCTACAGTGATAAAAGGGGCAAAAAAAACTCCGATCCACCCCCTACTACTTTAAATTATCACCCTTAGGAAGGCAATCATGGCAAAGTTTCCACAAGAAGAGTCTTAACTTTTTAAGGTGCAATGAAGATGTAGTTTTTGGACAGCAGATGAGGATGGGATTCGAAGGAAAGGTGATAGAGTAATGTGGGTGGGTGTAAAAAATTTCGGAGTGTGAATAGAATCACCTGTTGTTAATGGGAGAGGAGATAAGGGGGTACGAAAAGATGATATCACCCTGAGTTCCATGAACCTATTGGTGGAGTTCTTACTTATAAGGGAAAAAGCGGAACTTGAGCCAAAGTGAAGAGCTTTTATTTTAGTAAAAATTTTGAAGTAAAGCGTAGAAAGTGAGATGAAACTTAGCCTAACTTTTTCTTTGTAAATCTCGAAGGGAAAAACTTCATTAGCAGTTTCAGGACATAAATGAAACACAATAGAGAAACTAGTAAGTCTAGAGTAAGAACAACAACCACTACAAAAGGATGATTGTGTAGAAATTTTATGTTCATCTCAAAATCAATTGGCAATGAGTGGAGAGATTCCGAATGTTATTAAATAATCACTCATTCCACGCCCAAGCAATGTGGGATTCATTTTCTTAACATCCTCCCTCACGTGCAGCCGCGTTTGAAGTCTGTCACGTGTGACCACTTTTGGGTCCTATCATCGTGCAGCCTTTTTGCTTATCTGTCATCGTAGGAGGTGGATTGTGAATTTTATAAAATGTGGAGTGGAACAAGCCCCGCTCTGATACTATGTAGAAACTTTATATCCATCTCAAAACCAATTCGCAATGAGTGGAGAGATCCCAAATGTTATTAAGTGATCACTCATTCCACGCCCAAGCAATGTGAGATTCATTTTCTTAACATCCCCCCTCACATGCAGCCACGTTTGAGGTTTGTTCGATGATAGAACCCAAAAAGTGGCCACTCGTGACAGACCTCAAACGCAGCTGCACGTGAAGGGGATGTTAAAGAAATGAATCCCACATTGCTTGGAAGTGGAATGGGTGATCACTTAATAACATCTAGAACCTCTCCACTCATAGCCAATTGATTTTGAGATGGATATAAAGTTTCTACATGGTATCATAGCGGGGCCCATTCCACCCCACATTTTAAAAATTCACAATATCCACACCCCACGATGACAGAGCAATAAAAAGGCTGCACAAAAGTGGCCACATGTAACAGACCTCAAACGCGGCTGCACGTGAGGGGGGATTTTAAGAAAATAGAGTCCCACATTGCTTGGGAGTGGAATGGGTGATCACTTAATAACATTTGGAACCTCTCCACTCATTGCCAATTGGTTTTGAGATAGACATAAAGTTTCTAGAGATTACCAAAAGGTTGACTGCCTCCTCTAACTAGATTGGAAACAAAATCAGCTAACGCTTTTGTAGTTAAAGCATGGGCCAGGCTAAATAACCTAGCAGAAGAACCAATGAGATCCTATAAAAAGTCAATCTAGATATCTCCATGAAAAGGGTGCCGCAACCAAGCATTATGTATTATTCTCAGTATGCCGAAACTATCGACACTTCACAAAGTGGATAGTACAAAAGAGACGATAAAGTCCTCCCAAACACACAATTTGATCACAATGGCAAATTAATCTATATATAATCCTTTGCCTTTAGGAAATACATAGAAGGTCTAGTAACAAGAAGTAGCAAAAGCTCCGCATCCTCTACTGTAGGCTTGTTTGTAGGAGCTTCCTGAAAAAATGAAAGCAACAACGGGAACATGGTACGTATGATCAATGATCAATGTGACAATTGGAAATGGCAAAATGCCAAATATTTAGCCACCATCACTCCAACAATGGATGGTTTTGCCGGGAAAAAAAAAATAGAAGGCAAAAAAGAGGGAGTGATAACATATAAGCCTACTAAGGCTTATTTTGGTTTTATTATCTATTTGGATTATATTTTGTCTTAATTCATTTTTCTTTTTGCATTTGTTATTTTTCGTCAAATTTAATGTGGATTATTGGTTCAAAAAGGTACATAATTACATTCCAAACTTTTTTTTAAATAAAGACAAAATTAATAATCAAAGGGAAAAAAATATAAATGGCTTATCAAGCCAAAATAGACCTTAATTACCCAATTAAATTGCAAATCAGAAACTTATGCTAATTTTAGGATCCACTTATCCAATAATGGCAACTAGCTAGCATCTGGGAATATAAGTTACCATAGCAATTGAACGACGAAGGAGTCCCAAGCTTGTTCTGCAATATGACCTGCGCCTACATTGTGGTTAGAGACTAGGCCAAAACAAACTGAGAACTCAAGCAAGATGTGTGATTATCCTGAATAGGGTTAAATGAAATGTGTTATGCACATAGAATTAATGGTCAACGGAAAATCTAAGGGAAGTCAAAATTTTGAGAAAGATACTCACTGATAAGATTTAAAGCCTCCTTTGTAGTCTAGTCCAGTTCATTGTAGTGGTCACATAGATCCAATCCGTTACGTGGTTCAGGAACTTGAAAAATGCATGTTGAGACCCACTATTGAAGAGTATAGTGCCAAAAACTCCCCAAAATCCGAAAAAGAAACCAAGCCCCATGCTAACATAAAATCCTTGAGTAATGGACCTATCCTCATCTTCTTGAATGCTTTTGTGTTTGGGTTGAGGAGTAATTGGAGGATCTCCAAGGCATTTGTTGGGAAGTGGAAGCCCACAAAGGTTAGGATTCCCAGAATATGCAGAAGCATTAAAGCTTTGGAGTTGTGTGCTTAATGGGATTTCGCCAGACAAGTTGTTACTTGACAGGTTCAAAACACTCAAAAAATTTAAATGAGCAAGGCTTCCAGGAATTTCACCAGAAAGTTTGTTTGTAGACAAGTCAAGAGATTCCAACATTTTCATCTGACCGATCTCTTGAGTGATTTTTCCTGTCAAATTGTTTCTTGAGAGGTTCAAGGAATGCAACCCTACTAGACTCCAAACTTGTTCAGGAATATTTCCGGATAATCTATTGCAAGAGAGATCAATGATCTTTTGCAGTACAAGATTTTTGTCGTACTCCCTGTCTTGTCCTTTCCATTGCATAACTGAATTAGCTGCATTAGCTTCATATGTCCCATCATTACCCATATCGTCAATAGCCCAAAATGTGTACTCAAAACTTGTGGTGGCATAAGAATTCTTACTTTCCACCAGAGTAGTAAAATTGAAAAAGCATGGTGGTATATTTCCTGATAAATTATTCTGGGATAAGTCCAATACTTGAATGTAGTTAAGATGACATGTCTGCTGATGTATGCTTCCGTTGAACTCATTGGATCGAAGAATAAGGACTTTCAAATTTGTCAGGTGTGTCCCTAACCATGCTGGTACTATTCCTGTGAATTTGTTACCTCTTAAGTCAATAATTCTCAGTTCCGTGCATCTCTTAAGAGAAAAAGGCAATTCCCCGGATAAATTGTTATTGCGCATGTTCAATATTTCAATTCCACTTAGCGAGCCAATAGAGCTGGGAATTTCCCCGTACAAATTGTTGTTTGCCAAACTAATGACGGATAGTCTTTTGAAGTGGGACAAACAATATGGAAGCTCTCCCGATAGTTGGTTATTCGAGAGGTCAAGAAAGAAGAGAGACTCTCCAGAAATTTCGCATAAGAAAGAAAGGGAGCCTCCAAACTTATTCTTGGAAAGATTCAAAAACGTTACATTAGAAGGAATTAGGGGTATTTGACCAGTAAGAAGATTATTACTTAAATCTATTCCTGCAGCATACGAAAACTTCAAAGATAGATCAGGCAAGAAGCTGCTAATCTGGTTGTGAGAGAGGTTTAGAGTATTTAATCTCGAGGATAGATCCCAGAACCAACTAGGAATATTACCTACAATTCCAGCACTAGAGATATCAAGCACAGAAAAATTGTTTTGAGTTCGAAGCCACTCTGGGAAACGAGGACCCAACTTGCAAGACGACAACATTATACTATGAAGTTGGAAAGGGGGAACCCAAACAGAACTGAAGTTAAAAGTTAGAGCATTATAAGAGAAGTCCAAATACTGCAAACTGGAGAGATTGGAGAAGTGTGTTTCAGAGATTGTGCCTTTTAATGAGTTGAAACCGCAGCTTAAATACACGAGCTCATGAAGCTGTCCAATACCTTTATCTATAGTCCCATTCAACAGATTGTTTCCCAAATCTAACATTCGCAATGATGGAAACACTGAAAGATCAGGTAATGACCCTGTAATTTGATTCCCTAACAAAAACAGAGAAAAAAGACTAGGAAGGTTTCCAATGTTTTTGCGGAATGACCCACTCAACAGATTATAATCAAGGTCCAATTCTCTCAACAAAGAAAATCTAGTGAAATTGGGCAATGGGCCTTTAAGCCAGTTTTCATGTAAAATCAAACTCTCTAATGAATTCTTTGCCCCGGACAACTTTTCTAGAAACTCGTGAAGCTCTTCCATTAGATTATTTTCTGACAGATCCAAAGACTGCAAATGACTTAAATTAACAAAGGATTTCGGAAGGCCACCTTCAAGTTGAGTCCAAGAGAGACTGAGGTTTGTGAGGGAAACCACGTCTCCGAAGGCATTTGGAATTGAACCTTTTAACTCGTTACCTATGAGGTCAATATAAGCAAGGCTGCTGCTGAAGTTGAACAACCAATTGTATATCGAAGAAGACAGACCATTGCTTGAAAGATCTACAACGGACAGGGACACCGAAGAATTTGGACAGATCAAGGATGAATGAGTGATATCAGGAAGGGCACCATCAGATAAGAGCAATTCTTTGAGGAGAGGGAGATTACAGATAGATTGAACCCAACTAGTTGCTTTATTGAGGTCAACCCAAGAAAGGTCGAGGTGACTTAGCAAAGAAAGATGAGAAAGCCACTCAAGGTTTTCGCTATTCAGCATGGAATTGTGGCTAAGATCAAGATGCCTCAAGTTGGAAAGGTTCTTGAACTGAGGAGGGATTGGGCCATAGAAATCATTCCAACTAAGGTCCAAGGACCTCAAATGGTGTAATTCAAGCAATGAAGGGCTAATCTTACCTCTCAAATGGTGTAATTCGAGCATGGTGACGTGACTTGTAGTATTATTGTGGTTGCTGCAATGGACCCCTTCCCATTTGCAACAGTCTTTTCCATCTTCTTCATTAGTAGTCCCCCAAGAAGAGAGAGAACCATAATCGTCGATGAGAGCTTCTTTGAACTCGAGGAGAGCTTGTCTCTCCCTCTCTATGCACCTAATTATTTTAGCATCTCGAACTCCCGAGGATGAGAGTGCAAGAGCTGGGTTCAAGTATGCTAAAACAACAAGAAGAAAAACGTGGAGAAGTTGAATTGAGCTTTTGCCCGTGACGGTCATCTCTGTAAGCAAAATTAAGAACAAGAGGAAGCTGTAAAAACACAAAGCAAACTATTGAGAATTTGCAGTCTGTGTTTTTTAGTGCTGTTAACGGAACAATTTTTGCAAAATATCATGGGGAATGACTTGGACTCAACAATGTTGTCCATGATAGTTGTTTCAAGATCTAATGATGCATGTGCATGTACATCACGTTAGCACCCAAAGCCTTTGAAAGATAGCCACCAAAGGTCCAACTTCTACTTTTTCAAAATGGAGCCCAAAATGCACTAGTGAAGGGAATTAAAATCGAAGTAAAGTGATATGATGGAAGGATCAATCCAGTCGTACCAACGAGCCTTGCCGTTCTGGTCGGGATCCTTGCGAGGAAGAAGGGAAGAAACCAAAGCCCACTTATTGTTGACATATATAGGATTTTATGCCACTAGGGTCAAGTCTTAAACGAAAAGTAAAGAATACAAATAGCTCACAATATGAGAACATTATTCAATAGCTTTTTATACTTAAATTAATATCGAACATTAGTCAGCGGAATCCTAAGATATCGAACATTAGTCAGAGGAATCCGAAGAGATATCAAGGCCCAAGAAGTAGCTTAGAAGACCCCAAGTCCTTCAGTAATGCCAATAGTACTATCATCCCAAGTGAATAAACAGAGCAGAATCATGTGGACTTGGCGAACCATGCACAAGGAGCTTGTTTGAGGCCATAGAGAACACGACGAAGCTTACAGACCTTGTTTGGAGGATGAGCATACCCAAGAGGGGGCTTCACATAGACTTCCTCAATGAGATCAATCACCATTGAGGAATGCATTTTTTACGTCCATCTGATAGAGTTGCAATTAATGAACAGCGGCAATAATAATTAGTCTCCGAGCAGAGGTGGTAAGACGAGCAACTAGAGCGAAAGTCTCCTCATAGTCAATGTCATATTCTTGGTTAAACCCCTTAGCCGCCAAGCAGACTTTGCACCGTTCAATAGAGCCGTTAGAGCGGGTTTTAATTTTGTATACGTACCCTTTTTTTTGTCGACAATAAAAGATTTTTAAAATCTTTGAAAATAATTTTGTACACCCATTTTATCTACCACAACTTTTCCAAAGTATCATGGGGAATGACTTGGAGTCAACAATGATGTCAATGAGTGGTATTAACATGTACATCACGTTTGCACCCAAAGCCTTGGAAATAAAGCAGGAGATCTATGCTTTCCACATCATACCCACCAACTTCGACTACTTATTCAAAACGGAGCCAAAATGCTACAGATTCTCGCCATGTTTACATAACGCCTGGTTTCATGAGTACTTCATCTTTTGGTACGTGTTTCTTGATCACAATTTCCCTGTTCGCTTTTGTTTGGGATTCGGGGTGATTTTACCCTGCCCCATTACCCGGCCCAAACTCACCCGGGAATGTATTTACTCATAAAATTGTATTTTCATCGTTGTATATTCAAGTTTATACTGAAAAACTATACCTTTATCATTATATTTTCACCATTTATACGAAAAATATATAGTTTACCTTCATATTTCTCCGTTATACAAAAAGTAATTATTTTACCCTTATATTTTTGCCGTTACACTAAAATATCACCATACATAACTATTTTCTCTCATTTTCCTTTAATACGTGAGCAACTATTCCAGGCAAACAACTTTTTCTAATTTTTTTACGTGGTTGAGAGGGGCGAGTAAACCTATCCCCTGACCGGGGTGGGGACGACAGCACCCCGCATTATCAGGTAGATTTTCAAGGCGGGGTCCGTCGTTTGGTATTTTTCGGGTCAAGGTATGACAAAATCCGCCCCACCCTTAAATTTAAATTTAAAGTGCCCCAATACTTATAGTAGTTTGTGTACCCCAAGTTTGGATTGAGGGGTGAATTGGTTCTGCAGAACATGGGACCCTTCCCAAGACTCATCTGATCGAGTGATTGTTTTTTTTTTTTTTTATATCCGCGGTCGAGTGATTGTTAGCCTTTTGTAAATAATACACAAAACTATACATTTCAAATGTCTTTCTCTTGTAAGTGGAGTGGAGTTGGTGCCTCCATTATACTCTCATGCACATGGACAGAGTTCGATTTTTGTAAGTACTCATTCCCCTCCCCAAATTCCCTAGGATAAAGTAGCTTAGGAATTAACAAATGACCAAAAAAAAATCTCTTTTTTGTACATTGATGAATTATTTTAATCGTAATCATTGCATTCTTGTATCGGTAATAAGTGTCTACCTTTGAATGAATCCAAAAAAATGCAAAAACAATTGTGCTATAGATACGGCTTGAGAAAGATATGGCTTGAGATATGTTAACTGGAAAGTGCATTGCTCTGGTTTGAGGAACATGATTCAAAAAACTATATCACATGCCCTCAATTGTGGTATGACGATGGTAGACTTCTATAGATTATAATGTAACAAGAGATCAAGAGGAAAGACTTTAGGAGACAACAATAATTGGTCACATCACATTCTAGACCCAATTTTCCAGTTCTTTTGCTCTCTTTAAAACAGTATGTTGAGACGATTAATCATGTGAAAAAAATGCTGAGATCGATGCGGATGACAATGTTCAGTCTTACGTGTATGGGCTAGCTCTTAATTGAACATTTTTTCCGGACTCAAACCCTGAAACTTCATCTTTTTGAGCAAGATAATCGCGCAACTCGTGAAAAGATAATCCCAGTTACATTAATTCGAAAAAAAAATACAACTTAAACAACAAACAAAAAATAACAAGAAGAAATACAAAGATGGTGTCGATACCCAGGACTATAGGACTGCTAAATGAACCAAGCTACTCGAGTCTGAGCTCGTGTTCGTTCGTTAAAACTCGGCTTGTTCGGCTTATTATGTATAAAAAAATTCAAGCTAATTGATATCGATCAGCTCGTATTTGTCTTGATTAAAGTTTGTTTGTGATCGACTCGTCATATAAACAAGCTAAGCTCAAACATATTTTTGAAGCTCGTTATGATTTCAAACCAAACTTTATCGACTACCTGCTTGGCTTATTTGGCTCGTTTATCACCCCTACCCAGGAGGAGGGTGGAGAGTCCATCGAATGGTACAATCTTGTTCACCATTAGTCACATTTTAAGATCAAATTTTCCTTTTCGAAAAATGAAGTCATTGTTTACGATTGACTGACCAAGTGCATAAGTTGTCTAGGGATTTCTCCGCTAAAAGAGTTTCTCCGTAAACTTAATTTTTTTGCCAATTTTTCACC
The DNA here is from genome assembly GCA_019656275.1 of Rhododendron kiyosumense. Classification (NCBI taxonomy): domain Eukaryota; kingdom Viridiplantae; phylum Streptophyta; class Magnoliopsida; order Ericales; family Ericaceae; genus Rhododendron; species Rhododendron kiyosumense. Next base: position 11,171 of record BPLS01000582.1, read on the forward strand.
ATTTAGACATATTTTAGTCCGAATTTTTACAAAAGAAAAATGAAGACTTTGTTTTAGAGTTGACTGACCACGCGCAAGACTATTTGAGTTTCTCCGCAAACTTTACTTTTTGACAACTTTTCTCTTTTAGTCATATTTTAGTCCAAATTTTCGTTTTTGGAAAATAAGGTCATGGTTTACCAAAATGAATCTGAAATTTGAAAACCAAAACTGAACTCGAGCCAAAGCCCAACAGGTTTTCTTTCACCTAGACCGTAGACCGAACACAACGGGAATGGGTTTAGTTTAGTTTTTTTTTTTTCCCGAACCCTATTTTTGTGTGTGTGTACATATGCATATACAAGAGTGTGTAAATATTTTCACGAGGGTAGTCATCAAGGATGGAGTCAAGGGGACAAGTGGCGGCGGCCATCACCACAATGATTTTAATGCTATTACTATATTAAAAAGAAAATTTTATGCCAAAATTATATAGACGCGCCACCACTAGCTTATTTTAGACATAAAAACTATTTTAAGGTTATATCCCTCCATCTCATTCTAACGATTTATTTTCACATTGGACATAGCATAAAAATTAAGTTTTGCTTTATATAAGTACACCATTTGTTGTCTCTATTGAATCATGCATTTTTCAATGAATGACTATTAATTGAATTGGGACGGAGGAAGCATTCCTTAGGACGGAGGAAGCATTCCTTAGAAAGTCGTGTGACTTGATGTTTAATTTCTCACACCCTCACATATAAAGAGGTTAAGGAAAAGAATATTTAAAGGGTGAGGTGAGAACATAATTTTGTGAATAACATTTACGTTGAAACACCATTTTCTACGTTAACCCATGAGTTGGCTTGGGCTTTCAAATCCAGGCTCCCCACTCACCTGTATGCTGTAGTCAACAATGATGTCCATAAAAGTTGTTTTTCCACTACGTAGTGCTTTAATTTGTATATCATATTTGTGAGAAAATCTTATTTACGGAGCTCAATCTCGCGCGTTCAAAAGTGTTTTGGACGGTTCAGATTAAAACAAACTATTAGCATTAAAAAATATTTATTGTCAATAATAGTTTAAAAATACATTTCAACCATTGATTGTCCAAACGAATAGTTTAAGTCAATCTCCATGTTCACAACCAAAGTCTACAGATGCGTTCCACATCATACCCATTAGCCACCAACTTTTATTTTTCCAAAATCGAGCCAAAATGCAATAGAGTGTAGCTAGGAGTTTATGGAAATACTAAAAGCAAAAAAATTAAGGAAAACAATGAACAAAAAAATGAAGAGAAATTTACCATTCGCAACACTCTAATTTACTATTCGGAACATTAGTTGAGATGCGTACAATCTGGCCCAAGCATCGGATTATCATAAATAAATCTTAATGATATTAAAAGGTACACTACCTCCTTTTTATTATCCAAAAAAATATCACCATTTGTTTTGGGAAACAAAACAGACGTGTTAAAAAGAGTTCTAGTTTTTTCTATTTCTCCAATTTTCGTGTTATTTTTCACCTAATTTGGGTCCCAAACATGAGACTTTTCGGTCTTGACTCACACCAAACAGGTTCTAATCCTTTTCAACTGCAGCCTCTAACCGACGAACAAACAAACAATTCCATTCAACACACTAAACACTTGCACAAGCACAAGCACCGTATTTGTCAACACACAAAAACAGTGTGAGACTCAACAATCTCAAGAAAGCCAACCTGCGAATTCATGTGCTCATGAGTTGTGCAGATTATCTCCTGCCTACAAAGTAGTAGTTTGTATCAATACAAATTTGTTTTGTTGAAGAAAATTGACATAAGTAGTTGCAACTTGAAGATTCAACCTCCTTCAAGTATCTAGAAAACAAATGGAACCAAAGCCTTGACCTCCCTAGGGAAATTTTCAAATTTAGAAAGGTACCATTTTCTGGTGACGTAACTCCTTCCGGCCAAGTACAAAGCCACGCCAATTGCGCATGACAGCGACAACATCGTCTGCGATACAAAGAAAATTCCCCAAAAATCAATGATTTCGAAGAGGTAATGAGGGCAAAGAACCAGATTGAAGAGGCCTCCATTCGGAAGTTTATATCCTTTGTCACCCTTCTCTCTGAGTTTTGAAAGGAGGTAATGGTGGTAAAAGTTGCCGGAGATTCCCACTAGAAAGATCACAACCCCTAGATACTTCAAATCGATTGATGGCTCCGGAAGCCCTTCGGTCAAGTGTTGCACGTATATCATGCTTGCAGCTAAGGAGAAATAGGCACCTGAGATTAGAATGGCAGAATCCAGGACCATGCCACCACTGAATTTGTGAACAAATAGAACCTACAATATAAGGACGCACTGCACTGTTAAATTTGGATTTCAACAACTCTATGACCATAATGCAGTATCTGGTAGCATGACAGTTTCATGTGTCTGTGTGTGCCTATCGCTAGCATTTGCATTTACTAGATTGTGCTTATGGAACAACAAAACTCAAAAAGATACAACATAATAGCAATAAAAAATAAAAAAAAAGAACAAAAAAGAGAGACGAATTCTATATTGGTTAGTTTTCGTCTACCTAAAAGAGAGAAAACCTAAGCCTCAAGGCGAGACTAAAGGGGGGGTTTGTTTTTTTTTTATCGGCAAAAAAAATTTTATTGAAGAAACTGCTGGTCTGAAATGAGGACACCGCTCAAAGTTAACTCTTTCAAATTCTCACAAGCAAAGTTGAACTTGCCGGGACAATACTCAAAATTTTCATCTTCGTAAACTAATTTCTGCAAACTTGGCGCTTCAATGTGGGACTCATTCTTCCATTGTCTTGAACAATAGCGACTACCTTGAGGTTATGAAGACCATAAATATGAACCTTGTGCAACCCCAAGCACTGTATAAGTTCAATCTCCTCAATCAAAGGGCAGCTAGAGATAATACTCGCAATCACACGCGCATCCACATGGACGGTTAAGAGAGACAACTTTTGTAGAGAATGAAATCTTATACTCTGATGTAACAGCGGTTTCAACACGATATTTTCTAACTTCAAAGCCTTCACTGAAGTTGTTGCAGAGACGGTTTGTGGTAATTCGTACAATGCATCAAGTGGAGAAGTTATTTGGAGATGTAATTCCTCAACCCTGCTCTCTGTGGCCAATCCAATCCATCTATCAACAAGAGAAACCATGTAATTCCTCAACCCTGCTCTCTGTAGGCCCTGTTCATGAAATCTTAACAAGTTTTCATCCACCAATTTGATGAAATTGTTTTCCCTCCAAATCCGGATAACTTTGAAGCAAGTTACCACTTTTGGGTGTTCGAATAGCTAATTCTCTTCCAAAGAACGTTTGATTGAAATCTGAACTGGGGTACGAAGCCCACATGGCCACATGTGTTGCCATCTCTTGGACAGTATGCTAGTTCTAACAACTTCTTTTGTCAGAAGGAAATCCATTACATTGTAGATGAGGACCTCAGGCAAATATGATATCCGGTCTATTTCATCCATTCCTTGATTCTGGCTAATTATGTTCAATTACCACCAAAATAAGATAGGAAGGAGATCCAGTTTGTTTCATCCATTACCACCAAAATAAGATAGGAAGGAGATCCAGTCTGTTTCATCCATTCCCTGATCCATTTTTTATGTGAGTGAGTTTGTGATTTTGTGTGCGTGTGTAGGGAGGGGAAGGGACATCCAACCAAAGGTTGAATAAGAGAAGAGCAAAGAAAAGAACAAAATACATAAAACCACCCAATAAGAATCCAAGCTAGCTCTCCTAACCACCTAGACCATTAAATGCAACCCACCCAAAAGCAATCGACCACCAACCTAAGAAGCATAGATACGGATACGTGATTTTTTCAAAAAGATACGATATGTTGGGGGATACGTTGAATATAAAAGTAAATAAAAAAACATATTATATATATAATTTTTAATTCCTAAAATTCCATTAATGATAAAGTTTTTCATTACACAAGTTTGCCATTTCACATGCCGAGATATATATATTTACATCTAGTTATATATATAATTGTATCTAAATAGTCATACATATATACACACACGAGAGAGAGATGAGAGAGGGAGAGACTTACAAGGTTGTCGAGAGAGAGGATATCGTCCGTGTGTCGTGTGTTTCTAGTGTTGATTGGTGGGAGAAATAGAAAAATATAGTTCTAATTGCAATCTTAACTCATATATTTTAAGTAATAACATATTTACCCTCGCGTGTATAAAAATAAAAAAAAACGTATCCGAGCGTATCCAACACGTATCCGCACGTATCCAAAACGTATCGGGATACCAAAAAAAAATTCTATTAACAGGATACTTTAAAAAAAAAAAAGTATTAGATACGTATCCGGAGAGTATCGATATCCAATACGGATATGATACGTGGTACATAGGCCAAAATAGATTATTCGTGCTTCATAGACAACTCCCAACCACCTCAAAACCCAATGCCTCTAGCAAACCCCAAATGTCCGTCGATCACTGCACCGCGTTTTAGAGCCTCCACCGCCGCCATTCTTCCTCCGGTAGTGGTGAGACACTGAGACTAAAGGTTGATCGAGCCAATTTTTGTGCAGGGAAATACAAAATTAGATTCATGGGTTGGAACCACTAGCAGTGAGCAAAAAAGTGTTGAATAGAAGGTTCATTGATAATATTGATTGGACTAACATTTGCATTTGCAACAGTTCTTTGTTAGCCTGTTAAACAAGGCATATATCATAAATAGATTAGATTTTCAATGTTCTCAAAGTTGGAATAGGCAGTACATAGGCAGTTGGCGGTAGTACGCCGCCTTGACTAGGGTCTTCGGCATTACATTAGGTGGTGGGAAGATTAGTAGGTCGCTAGGTGGGGTTAGTAGGGTAGGCGGGGACTACTCGGCTAGCCCGGGGACTTGTCAACGAGTCTATGTTGTAAATTTTCTTGAATGACATAATAGATAGTATAAAGTACAGGGTGGCAAGTGTTTTTTTCCCACAAAAAAGAAAAAGAAAAAGTGTAATGACCTCCAAGTTCTCTCGACAATCAAAATCCCTAAATCACAGCAACACAAACCTAAATCGCAGTAACGCAAATCTCTGGCCAAGTAATAATTATGACTAAAAAGGATGAAGCGGCGCAGCAAATGAATGTACACTTTTATGAAATGTTCGATGAGCTTCTTCATTCCCGGAGCTTGGAATTCTGGTGATGAAGAGTTGAGGACTGAAAAATAGTTATGGGTGCAAAATAAGCATTAAAATACTTGGTTTTGAATTTTGATGGATGGATAGATGAAAAATGTTTTATGATCTCATTTTGGATGTTTTATTCTACTTTCTCAAACTCTGGCAGAGGGAGAATATTATCTAAAAATCTTTAGGCGCCAACTAATCACCTAATCAGCGACTACTCGGCCTAGGCGCTAGGCACCCCTCCGTAGCCCGACTAGCAACTAGCGTTTTTTAGAACCACGGCACTTCTGTCTCATACTGGAGTTGCAAACATAGTCATTTGTAGTTGCGTGGAATTCGTAATCGCAGATTCACAACTTCATCTGACCATAAAAATTAGAAGCAGCACATGTTTTGGACAATAATCTACTCTATATGAGAATTATTATTATGTTATCCGGACATTTTCCATCCAGATAACTTTTCTTTTCAAATCTCTGGTGATTACAGATGGATGCCTCCTGTCCATCTTATTAGATTCCTACTTATCCTGTAACCATTTGACTATATTCATTTCGTCAAAATTGAATGAACTTGACTGTGACCTGTTTCTTATAGAAATCTGACAAAAAATACAGGTCAATAAGGCCGAGTTACTTTATAGGGCTAAACAGGCTTATTTTACTTCACAAAATACAAAGGAAAATAAGCCCCTTTAGCCCGTAGGAAAACTCGGCCGAACTTAATCTGTTAAAAAACATAATCTGGCGACAAAATGAGTAAACCAGAAGGGTCTAGTTCCTCTCCAGTCTTATGGAGGGACTGGACTCGTCCAGTTTCTCGATTTTCAGACCAATCCCAAGTCCAAATCGATAATCAGAGCCACGTTAATTTTTATTGAACTCATTGATTATTTCCACTCTAGAAAAATTTTGTTGATCGGATATCCGTAACTAACCATTTGGATCACTTATACCTTGAAAAAATGGATTTTATCAGGTGTGCATGGTGGATTTTCTTTAATATAATTGTTATCCGGACATGTAATGATCCGTATTCGATCAACATAAATTTTTGCATTGTAGAAGTACTCGATGAGCTCTACAAAATGAAGAACTTCGATAATCCATTTCGGACCAGAACTATGAAGCAACAACACACCAAAAGGTCGTCGTATCCACGTGTCGAACACAGCGAGACGACAAGGACACGCATATGTGTTTGTCTTACATATTACATGTGTCATGTCTGTCTTACATATGGATGTGTACATCTTACATATGTGTCATGTTTGTCTTACATATGGATGTCTACATCTTACATATGTGTCTGTCTATGTAATTGTATATCAGTCTTACAAGAAAAAACAGAGTTATCTTTTACTCCATACTTCTTTTTTTAATTTGAACTAATACATTCACACAGGACATGTCTTCCTCAGCAGGTGTTAAGTTGTTCATTATTTACATTTTGCAATTTAAGCATGGAAAAAAAAAAAATTATACATGTGTGTAATGCAATGTTCTAACCTCTGAGCTAGAGGGCTCCCAGCCTCCCATAACAGAAATATTACACTCCAAGACCGTATCCCCGTTTTTTAGAATTCCCGTAACCCATGTCCGTGTCATGTATGTGCTACGTAGGTCCAGAATGAGCCCAAAATTGAGAAACTGGATGGTCAGGTTCTCCTTAAAACTGAAGTGGATTTGGACCCAAACCGGAATTTGGTCACGACTTACCCAGTTCTCCCGCAGTCTCCATTTGTTAGCCCTATTTGGGTTCAAACTAATTGAGGCAATATTGCACTTGTCATATTTCTATTCTCTCTTTTTACCCTTCAAAGTCCTTCAAGAACATCATCATTAATTATATTTTCTTGTTGCTAGTACAAAAGAGTAAACTCATCAATTTTTGCACATCGAGTTATTCTTAATCCTTTTTTTTTTTTTGAAAAAAGAGCTGTTCTTACTCTAGTCACAGGTTTTTGTTAGAACACAATCAGATATATGATATATGTGTATCAACATAATGAGCTAAGAGATAAGGGTGGAAACGAGCCTCATTTTGCAGTGTTCAAGTTCGGCCCGTTTGTAAGCCGAGCTTTGCAGTGTTCAGGTTCGGCTCATTTACAAACAAGCTGAGCCTGGTCCATGTACTAATCAAGCCTCTATGAACAAGCCAAGTTTATACAAACGAATCGAGCTTCAGAGTGTTGGTCTCAACTCGTCTACTACACGAGCCTAAAGCTCGAGCTCGGCTATACACGAGTCGAGTCGAGCCAAGCCCGAGCCTCGAGCTGCTTGCAGCCCTACCAACAGATCTTAACACTCATTGAATTCCCGCTGCATTTTCCAGAAGACTTAGAAATAAACAGAAATCTATGCACACACAAAAAAAAGTGGGAAAACACCCTAACCTCCAAGACCCTTTTGAAGAAATGAATGGTCAGAGCCGATTTGAGGAGCAGAAACCTGAGGCCACCGTATGGGAAGAGGCCAAAGGAAGCTACTCCGGCGACGAACGCAGGTCCGTACAGGAAGAGCATGCCCGTTTTGCTGGAGATCTTGATCTGATTGGATTTGGACTGAGAGTTAACGTTCCAGAACTTGGAATACTGGAGGTGTTTCCCGATGATCTCCGAGAAACACAAGTACGATAGGAATAGAAGGGTTATCGGAGGCAGGGCTCTGATGTATACAGGGGGAGGCTGTTGGAATAGAAAAGTATGATCCATTCTCTCTCTCTCTCTCTCTGCAACTTGTGCGGATGGTGGTGAAACAGTATGTGGGCTTTGGGCGACTTTAAATACTGGATATGATTTCGAGGCGGTAAAAGTGTTCGGATTTTAGCGGAAGCGAACTGACGTCAAGATGCACTAAACACATTACACTGACCTCTCCTGAGGTTTCTAGCAAATACACTAACCTCCCTCGGGTTCTAGAAATTATTATTACCTCCTTTACTTTACAAATTAATATCTAGCTATCTCCCTTGGCGATAAATTATGGCTAACGGTGTTAACTTTGATAAGAAAAGGACCAAAATACCCTCAATACTTGTAGATTTGAGAGGCTTTCATACTCTATATTAACACATTGTTTTAGTATTAACATATCACAAATATAAAAACTATTTTATTTTTTTGGGCGTTATTATAATTAAGAAATAATAATAAATATTTTTAAAATATTTTTGAATTATTTTAATATTCGTATCTTTTTATCGTTGGTTATAATATTTAGTTTCTTTTTCAATCTCTCTCCTTTATACAACCCACAAAATGACTCCCTCCATTCCTAAATAAATGTTCGGCACACAAACCTATACTTTTAAAAAGAAATATTTTTTTCTTTAAAAAATTCAAATTAGTTTCATAACTTAAAAGAACTCATTGATATTTATTGATTCGTGGAAAAAATTTGATTCTTTTGACGAAAAAAATTATCTTTTTAAAGGTCTAGGTTTGTATACAAAACATTTATTTAGGGACATAGAGAGTATTAAATTTTCTTCAGGATAAAAAAATATGTACTACCAATTAAAACAATCCAAAAAAATCAATTTTTAAATTTTTTATTTCTTATATTATATTGAGTTTGAAAAATAAAAAAAAAGTATTATATACTTGTAATATGCTAATAGTAAAACAATATGTGTTAGCACATGGAAGACTATAATGCAATCCAATATACATGTGTTGAGGATGTTTTGGTCCTTTAGTCATTAAAGTTAACACCGTTAATCATAGTTTAACGGCAAAGGAAGTAGGTGGATATTAGTTTGTAAAGCAAGGGAGGTAACAATAATTTTTAAAACCTAAGAGAGGTTAGTGTATTTATAGAACCTTAGGAGAGATCAGTGTAATTTACCCATAAATTATTCACAATCATAATGATAGAAAAACTCGATTGATGGACACACAAGAATTGGCTAGGCAAAAAACGAAAATGCTACGTGCACAATAAGGGACACAATACACTCACATATACGCGGAGTCCACACTCATAATTATGGGGCCCATATGCGCGGGCCCATGTGTATGTGAGTGTGTTGTGTCTCTTGTTGTGCATTTGTGTTGTGCACATAGCATTTTTTGGCAAAAGACAACATACATCCACGTGAGAGATCGGTTCATTACTATATTATAATAGAATACAATGATATTATACACACAATAATCCAAACATAATATCAAACACAACCTCTCACATACATGTAAAGCTCAATAAAATGTCCATGTTGGCTTTACGGGGGCCAACATTCACCATGTATTCGAGGCGCTTCCTGCTCGGGCAAACATAAGGAGAACTAACTACTTCCATCTGTCGGTGCTGTATGGATAGCATTGCGAAGCTCTTTATATCCATCTGCAAATCAAAGCAGAGCTTTGCGCTATTCTTTAAAAAATTAAGTTATGCATAGCAATTACTTTCAGGTGAGTTGCAACAATCCTGGTTAATCTACAACCCACTTTCTTATGCGCTCACTCTCACCAATCACCACCCAAAGAACCGAACAATTTACGATAGGATAAAACCTACCCTACTCACAGGAATATACTTCTATTCTTTTTCTTTTCTCTGCCTATCACCATATTTTCATGCCCCTTGAATAGACGCATATTAGAGCATCCACACCGATGTTTGCTATTTTTCCAATACTACTGCCATTTTTGAGCAATGAATAGGATCGTATTGCCAAAAAAAAAAAAAAATTTAAAAATTGGCAAGGGTGCTGCACCCATTTTGCTATTTTCCCGTCTCTCAATCACAAATGGCAACTTTGACATAAATTTTGCCATATATGACAAAAAAATGAGCAAAGTTCACTTTGACCCCATGTGGTTATTGCTATATGCATCCACCCTCCTCATGGTTCAAAACTAAGCACATAACCTACCTGTGGTTTTGAAACTGTGCAGATAGACCCCCTGCCGTCATGTTTTCCATCCATATTAACGAACAAAATATTAAAAGACCGATTTACCCTCATCATGTCCCTTGATTCTTCTTTTTTTTAATCTAATCACACCATCTCTTGTACCAAAAATTAAATCCAAACCGTTGATATTGTAAATTTTGACGAGTACTACATCTATGCCAAAATTCAAGTCAATAAAAAAATGAAAAGCCCATAGTCGAATCGATTTTGTTATGAAATTAAAATTTCAAATTTGAATTTACTAAAAATTAGATCACTGAGTTATTGATACCTGATCGAGATGATTTTTTACAGAGATACTCTATTCTTTATTTAATACATTATGAACGACTCAGATTACATTCTAGAGGCGTGCGAGATACACCTCCATTAATATGAATGGAAAACATGACGGCAGGGGATCTATTCGCACATTTTTAAAACCACATGCACGTTATGTGCTCAGTTTTGAACCATGAGGGGGTATCCGTACATGGTGATAACCACATAAGGTGAAAGTAGATTTTGCTCAAAAGAAATTGCACTGCTGAATTTGAGAAAATTCTGGCAATATAGGTGTGGAGCTCTGTTTGCCATTTGTTTTGCCATTTTAGAGGAACGACAAGAAATTTTGTCAAATTTGACGACAGGAGTGGTTGCTGTAATAAAAGCATCAGTTCCTTGCAAGCTTCCAAAACACCCTTCAATGCAATCATGCCAATCAATCCAAATAGCCAAAAATAGATAACCTCTGCTCAACATCACAATCCATTCTGTCCGATCAAGTGCTTCCTAGGATTGAGTATCTTCAGAATTTCAATTAAGGTCCCGTTTCTTGACTATTATGTATTATAAGAAAATGATTTATCTCGTAAAATGGGACATAAGTACTTAAAAATAAGAACTTAACAAAACGGGGCCTGAGTTCATCTTGGCAAGTGAATGTACTCACCGGAACCAATAGCTCGGGCGTAACCATTCTGTCCGTCGTGATAGGGTACAAGTGAGTTGGGGAATGGTTATAACTTATATCAAACCAGGTGCTGTTCCACAGTGGTTTAGGGTAAGATGAATTCTTTGTGAAGAGATCCCAGAAGAAAGTTTTTTTTTTTCCCGGCACCAATTGTTGCACAAATTACTTTTTTTTTTTGGTGTCACCATGGGGTTTCTATTTCATGATCCTAATGAGGAGAATTACATGGGTTAGAACTTACACTGCTGTTTTGCTCCATCTTTTTACCGGCCGGTGGTAGGTTGGATTCCTATATCTACATTATTAAAAATTTCATATGATGAGAGTCATGAGACATCAATTCGTTTATTTGTGTTTTTCAATTTTTTCTGTCATATTAAATTGCACACGCATAGCGGGTGCCACCCTTCTGGTGCATTGAAAAGGGCAGATGTCTTCTCCTATAGACTGCCGAGATGCCCCTTTCTTATTCCCAACTCTTTGTTTATTTGGTTGACCACAATCACTACCCTCAGCTGCCAGCCGCCATTTAGTATTATAGACTGCTAATTAAGATGCCCCTCTCTCATTTTTGTCAACTCTTCTTTGTTATTTGTCTAATCATAATTACTAGACTTGCCTTGCTATTGCATACTACTATAGTTTAGTCCACCTTGTTGTAATAATGCCACTTATCCAATCCACGTGCAAATCATCTCTTCATATAAACAATGATGCATAGGGGGGTCGTCTTCGTGTAGTGCAGATTCGGGGTCCTGTAATACACCCCTACACTATAGGGTTGTAAGTGCCCAATAATTTTTCATCACGCAGGAGTAAAATTAGATGGTGCTTCTCTTTCATTATCCAATTATTACGAGCTTGACTCTTTCTCTTGATTAATCATTTTTCTACAAAGTGAAAAGACAGAGAAGACATTGCGATTTCTTTAACGATGGTTGATATGGAGCTATGCCAGCAGGGCCGGCCCCGGGGTAAGCCCCGCAAGCTTTCGGGCTTGGGCAACCCCCCGGGCTGGGGCATCCCAAAAAAAAAAAAACTTGAGTTAGATATAAATCTTAATAAGTTTCCCTTATCTAGCGTAAGGCAACTTCTTGGTGTTATGGCACAGCACTCTAAGATGGGTTCCGGTTGCCCGGGTTCGACCCCGTGGCATGTCATCTCCATACTCTTTTTTTTTTCCTTTATGGCTTTATTCTTTGGTTTTTTTTCCCAATTCACAATTTGTTTTTTCATTTTTGTTCTACCTTTTTTTGTTTTTCTCCCAATCCACAATTATACAAAAAAATAATATACTAAATTATATTTTTGGAAATTTTCAACTTGACAAACACAATATTGGAGTAATGTATATGTGATATGTTCTTACATTTGATTAAAAACAAAAGTCATAGTTAAAATAAAATCAAGAGAGCTAAGACGATATTTTTTTTTATCTTCGAACTACCATTTCACAAGAGAGATTAAATAGATTAGCTATGATCTCAATTGAATTGAGGCATCGTTATGATGCTTGTACTTTTTATCCTTTTAACCTCTAGTTAATAAATTTTTCTTTGCCTTTAAAAAAATAATTTGAGGCATCATTCCATTAAAAGCATTTTGGGACTTTTTTTAAAAATTTTTTTATGCTTTTTGAGACAGACCATTCTTGTCACATATATCAACTAAAAAGCATAAAAGTCAAATAATTAAAAGTTAGATGAATGGACCTTGAGTTTTTGGATATATGATGTACGATGGCTCAATTGACAAATTTTACTTTAAAAAATGCAAGGAAAAGTTATTTTATTTGAATCGAATCATCCTAATTATAAAGTATTGATTTTGTTTATATTATTCAAGCCAAAGGAACAACATGTATTTTTTATTATTATTATTATTTTTTGTAGTTGTATGTTTTTTTTTTTATGACTTAATAGTAGGTGGGCAACAAAGCATGAGGTTGGGCTTGGGCAACTCAAATGTCGGGGCCGGCACTGTATGCCAGTGGATGCATTGTCGACTGTTACCCTTCTGGTTACCTTGCTGTCAATCACCGGCCGATATGGTTTTAAGATGATTCATCTTACGAGATGCTTCATAAGTTTTTTGGTGCCTCTTCATTGTCTCAAATATCTCATGAGATTGTACGTAGTAGGGATGATTATTTTAACTGAAAAACCGAACCGACCGACCGAACCGAAAACTTTTTGCCTAATTCGGTCGGGTTTATTTTTCCTCTGTTCGGTTCTGTTTTAAGTTTTTGAAAACCGAATGAGTCGGTTCGGTTTCGGTTTTTTTGAAAAATTAACCGAATCAAACCGAACCGAACCGATAATATTAAAGGATTATACTTTTAATCCTAGCCGTTGGATGTATCATATATATAGACCCTAAAATCCATAATACATCTGGTAATCCACTTTTTTCCTATCGCCGACCTCTCACTACCTACTCCACGCTGTAGAAATGTTGTAGTTGTTCCTGTTAGGTTCCGGAGAGGACTTGGTGGCATTTTTAGTTCTTTTGTTGGGCTCTGTATTGGAGTAGTTTGATTCAAATGGGAATGTACTAAATTACTAATGGTGGAAACGTGGAACAAAGATATTTACTGGTGGTGATCTCTAATTTCTGAATTTGTGCTTCCTTTTTCTTTTCTTTTTTTACTTAATTTGAAGGTGTATTGGTCTAATGTGACAGTGGGCTTTAGAGTCCTAATATTTTGTGGTTTATGACTGAAGTTTGGGCCTTTTTATTATGTAGAGCATAATTTATTTTTTGGGCTTTTTTGGACAAAGGTTTTTGCTTGGGCCCAAAATATGTTTTTGGCCCAGTTAAGTAAAAACCGACCAAACCGACCGAACCGAACCGAACCGAATCAAAGCAAACCGAACCGATCGGTTTTCATAAAAAATAATCTGTGTCGGTTCTTAATATTTGAAAACCGATTTAATCGGTTCGGTTCAAAAAGTACCAAAAAACCGACTGAACCGAACCGAAATCATCCCTAGTACGTAGGGACTACTTCATTTTCCGAGTAACCATAATGATCCAAGCTGTTGCAATGACGTCGCACATCAATTCTGCTTTGCTCATTGGATGTCCAATTTCGTATCTTAGTTTTGCTACTGGGATATTGTCACATCAGGTTCGGGTTAAAGGATTTCATGCCAAGGCGTGTATCGATTTCCCTTACCTCTCGCACAACCACTCTCATACGGCTTCACCACAGGCCTTAATTTGTCAAGCGAACAATCGGCTGGATTTAGCACACAGGTTTCTGATTCAAAATGATCTCTAACCTTCTTCGTTCAGCGCTTCGCCAAGGATCCGAAGCATAATTAGTTTTTCTGGTCCTTGCTGTACATATTGCTGTGTTTTCAAAGACCCATGGACTTCCTTTTAAGCTTTCAAATATAAATTTTTAGTGAGCATTTTTTACTCGTATGCAGTAGTGATGTATGAGGACCATTATTGTATGAAAAATGTACTCTACTTGATGATAAATTGGTCACGTTCTATGAATAGATTGGCATACGTTGGTAGAATGTGTTCTATTGCAAAATGACAAACAGAGCATATTTTACAAATATATTAATGACACATCACATAGTACTCAAAATGTCATTACCAAATTATTAGTGATATTTTATTTTATTTTTTTACGTGTTGAGTCATCTTTTTCTTCTTGACAAAGTAATATGCATGGCCTTATCACATTGGTATGGATTTTTGTAGAAGTCATAAAATAAGGCTTGAAAAACGGCTAGCCAAGGTTGAGCCTTAAAAGCTGGAGCATTTGGTCACCTGCTCCCACTCCAAAATAGACAACAAATCCAAAAAATATTACTAATGGATTAAATGACAATTATATATCCCTCCCCACTCAAACATCCACAAAAGAGTTACTATTGAAGGATTGGCCAAAATATGGGCCATGTTGAAAGCTTGCCAACTCTCTTTTACACATTTGCGTCTAGAATCATTGGATGCACATGAACCATCATGCAACCAACGGTCTTTGATATTGAGTGTGATTGTTCAAATAAAATTCTCTTTTAAAATTGTGCAATTAAACTTCTTGGTTGGACAAATGACTAGATTCATGATCTAATCTAGGGGTGCACACCAGCCGGGTAGCCCACTCAACCCAACCCCTTTTATTAGCATTGGGAAAAAGTATTTAAGCTTATAGGGTTGGATTGAGTTGAGATTTTAAGCCCGTTTAGTAAATGGGGTTTGAAAAAATTCCTTACGGTTCAGCTCGATAAAAATAAAATAAATATTTTTTAATATGATTGACCATGTTCCCAGAAAAAAGATACTTTCGAGAAACAACTAAATGCTGTGATCTACATGAAATGTTGTGAAGAAGTGTGATTTTACAAGAGACACTTAAGAGAAGTTTTTGCATGATATAGTTTTATGGATGTTGGAGAGTTCCAACTTTTTGAGCATTTTAAATGTTTTTGGTGGAGACAATTGTTAGAACTTTTATGGGTCTATCTTAATTGTAGTGTGAGAACTTAGAACTATAAGTCTAATTATTTCGGTTGTGAATTACGATTAGTGATCGTTACGGTTCATTTGGTTCACAATACTTTAGAAAAATAAACGGACTTACCCCATTTAAAAAATCTTTTTAAAAAATAAGCAGCTTATTTCACATTTTCAAAGTCAAAAATAATGTAAATAAGAAATAAATTTTCAATTTTTTTTTGCATCATATTTCATACAAGATCCATATTGCATATTTTTAGATTTCAATAAGCTCATAATTTTTGAGTTTGAAATTACCTTCTTAAAAAATAAAGACTTGAAATCCGTTCTGAAACAGGGCCTTATTAGACAAGTTTGGAAAATAAAATTGGAAAAATGACGGTCTAAGACGTGTTCTGATAATTAATACCCGCTAAGAATAAGCTAAAAACATTTGTTAATACTGAAAATGTTCTTGGCGGGTATTAATTATCAAAACACGTCATTGGCCGTCATTTTTCCAATAAAATTTAAATTGGACAGAGCTTGTGACTATTAATTGAAGCCCGATTATTTAGGGAAAATGACGGCCAATGACGTGTTTTAATAATTAATACCGGCCAATGACATTTTTAGTGTTAACAAATGTTCTTAATTTATCTTTAACGGGTATTAATTATCAAAACACGTACTGGGCTTCATTTTCCCGATTATTTATTGGTCGGACTTGGGTGCGAGCGAGTCCATTATTATGTAGTGTAAGCCCGGCCCGGCCTGGCATGATGTCTTTGCAGCCCTAATCTGATCTAATGCTTTTTTCCCTACTCGCAAAGCGAAGACCGAAGACCGAAGACCTTCCATCTATCTACACTTTGCAGTTTGCACTCTCTCTCTGTCATCCTCACACCTGCACTGATGTCTCTCCCGACGCCTACCGATCGGCCATCAAAGCCGTTCACATGGAAGATTGAAAACTTCTCGAAGCTGAAAACTAAGAAGCTCTACTCCGACACCTTCTACTCCGGCGGATACAAATGGTACTTTTTTGTCCTTCACTATTTGCTCTATCTATTGCTCATACTTGGTCTTCACCTTTAATTCGTTTATAACCCTCAAACCATCTCCAGTCCTTACCATTTTTTTTCTACCCGAACCCAAAATCCGAGTAAAAACGCTAAGAATCCTGCTGTTTGTTGTTTTCTAGTTTCTGTCGTTGAACTTCAGTTGTTTGTGAATCCCAAGGGGTTGGCATAGTGGTTAAGGCCTCGGACTTAGGTTTGTTTCCTCCTAAGGTCTCAGGTTCGAAAGGCTGCGTGGTGTTTGTTTTGGTTATATTTCAAGGCCATCCCCTTGATTCTTTTGTTGGGTTATTAATAAGATTTGTTCCAAAGAAAAAGAAACACTAAAAATCCAGCCTTTACCCTTTTTTTCATTTAAACTAAAAAATTGAGTAAAAACCTTTAAAACCAAGCCCACTCCTTGACTCAATCCTATACTAATTTGAGTTTTACTCAAATTTTTATTCAAATCAATGGGAGTCTCAAATTTTTACTCATATTTTGCAAGGCTATTTCTCCCTCTCAAGTTTACAATCATGCCATTAATGAGGATTTTACTCAAATTTATGTTTAGAGTGTTGTTCGTCCATTGGAGTGTTTTATACCAAATGAAGATTTTACTCAAATTGTTGTAAAAAAAATTAAAAAATTAGTAAGGGCAGGAGATGCTCTAATGGCATACTTTTTGCCTACCTTTTTTGAGTTTTACCCAAACGAGGGGTAACTCAAATCCAAACCCTTTTTATCAACATCTCTTTTCACTTTCTTGTTATTTACATATGTGACATTTTGACCCAAATTTTGAAGAGAGAACATGAAAAAAAGGGCATACACTAATAAATTTTTTACCCAATTTTTTATCCAAATTGGCTGGGTCGGTATTTACTGTTTTTTGAGTGTTGTGGGTGCAGGCGGGTGCTCATATATCCAAAGGGGAACAATGTCGAATATTTGTCGCTGTATTTGGATGTCGGGGATTCGACAACGTTGCCGTATGGGTGGACTAGATATGCCCGATTCAGCATATCCGTGATCAATCAAATTCACAACACATTGACAGTGAGGAAAGGTAAGGTTTTGTGGTGTTTCTATTCTAATTCATTTGATTGTACTACTATTAGACTGCATTTCCCCTGAATTTTGTCATCAGCATTTTTGTTAGTTTGCTTTGTCAAATCTTGTGCGTTACTAATCCATTGGATGAGAGGAGCCCAAAAAAAAAGTAAAATTTTACATCCAAAAGCCAAACAAAAAAGACACTAAAGATTAAAAAAAGTTTGATATTGTAGTTTGGCCTTTTCTGGATTTTTCAAACTTTGATCCATATTTCCATACTTTTTTTTTTTAATTTCTCTCATCAAAACAAATCATTATTCTAAAATTTTGACGAAAAGCTAACAAAAAATTCTACACATTAAAAAGAACACCAACATTACCAACTGCCTTGAAGAATGATTTATTTAGGGGAACCTCTCCTCTCTCCCTTAATGTTATGTTTCCTGTGTCTTTTACACGATTGCATATTTATCTCTTTAACAAGCCAAGTACTTGATCTCATTAGCTTGTTACATAAACGAAATATAGCGGCAAACATGTTTATGCTTGGTAAGAGTTCAGACAAAGCTTAAGCCATGTTTGGTTTACATGTCTTATGTGCTTATTTTGAGTCCGATGCACCCAAAACAAGACAATAGGCAGGATAACCAAACAGGCCCTTAGAACAACTAAGTACAATAAACTTATACCCTTAAAAAAGCCAGTCGCTTGAGCTTGACTTGTGATTGGCTCGATTACCAGTCGGCTCATTCACAGCCCTATTTGTATGACTAGAGTACATAGAAAAATTATTTAGTAGGATGAACTTCTATGTATATGAGATCATTTGTACTTCCAATATTCATTTTCAGAAGTAAATATTACTATGTTACTCATGGGAAAATGCGGAATTCCTTCTTCCTAAAGACTTTCGTCCCTGCAAATAGTAGATGGTACACGAAAAGACGAGTATCCATGGTTTCATTTTACAAATATATTGCAATTGTAGTGATTCTGAGTAATATTGGACGAAGCAGTCACAGAATACTTGACGGCTTGACCCTACCTAATTCTAAGTTAACCGAGTGATTATCTATATTATCTCACACCTAACTACCCAAAGTCCAACTGTGTGTTGACAAATTAACCATTGTGCTTTTTGGAGGAGATACACTTAGTATGCCACTGCAAACTGATGCTGGTACATCAACTAGCTGCAGTTTTGATTTCAATTCCTAGAAACGTTTGATAGTCTTAGAATTATCTGCAATCTGAAATTGAGTGACAGATGCTTGATTTGGAGTTGTTCGGCCATAATTTGTTCTCGACCCAAATGAAAATCAACTTCAACGACAGTAGCTCAACCATGAAATATGGAGTTAGAGGCCAATGAGAGGCTAAGATATTATGACACCACTTTATAGGCAGAGAAAACCAGACTAAGGAAATAAAGATCCTTGAACAATTGTTGCAACCGTATCAGCCTGCTGTAGCATTAGCTAAGCCTTTGACTCAGCTTCAGTGGAAGATCTTGCCACTATTGTCATTTCTTGGTAGACCAAAACAGTGACATGTTCCCCAGGAATAAAAAAAAATTAGCTACATCTGAACTTCTAATTGGAGCATCTATAGTCCAATCAGGATCTCAAAATGCTGAGAGAATAAGAGGGCCTTTGGAAAGCTGGAGTCCCGGCTTTAAAGTACCCTTCAAGTATCTCAAAATCCTTTTAACAGCAATAAAGTGATTGAGATGTGCATGAGTTGACATTGGGTATTGACTGAGAATGCGTCAGGTTTGGATAACCTAATATATTATAAGGAACCTACAATGGCACTTTAAAATGCAGGATTCCACGTGATCATCTTTTTTCCCCTTGAGTTAATTTTCATAGAAAACAACCAAACCAAAGAGCAAGAGCAACTGCATAGCCTTGAACCCAGAATATAGCTGAAGAGCAAAAAAACAAAAACAAGACCTAACTCAGGACCCCATAATCCCAAGACTAGAAAAAAGCTAAAGCAAAGAGGGAAAATATCTAGACAGAAGACTACAGCCTGCCCGCAATCTAAGTTTTTTGAAATTTGGATAGACTCTCCACTCACAACAGATCCTCTTGTTTCCTGCAGTAGCAGCAAATCCTCTTGAAGATCAGCTGGCCCTCGCTCTTCTTGTTTTGGTAAATCCTCAAGTTCCTATCTCCCCAAACTTGATAAACAGCAGCAGAGAAAGCTAGCTTGAAGACCTCTCCCTGAGTAGAGTTCCCCTACAATGATATCCCACTCGATAACATTTGCCAAGTTCATAGGGGTTTTAGTCACTCCGCATTTATTTAGCAAAGAAGACCATATCCAGGCAGAGAGACATCACTCGGAGAACAACTGTCTGTGAGTCTCCTCCTTACCTTACCTGCACGAGAACACAATCTGCAGAATTTGTTACCCCCCATTTGGCTAACCTATCCTTATTGCACAATCTCCCTTCAAAGCAAGCCACTGGATTATAGCCCGTGCAGGGATTTGGTGACCCAATCCAAACCAGTTTATGGCACCTAACAGGGGAACCATGTGATCTAATAGGCTGCCATGCTCTTTGAACTGAATACAAACCAGAGCTGTATAGAGTCCACATTACCATCCTGGTTAGGGAGTTTGTCTATTGGGGTATTCTAGATAATCTACTGAGTAACATTGTTTCTAACTCTAGGCCATCTCCAACCCCCATTTACTATTATGGTACTTGACGTTTGCGTGAAGGACCTCCCCATCTTTTAGACCACCATATCCCCAAACAGTTGGAACAAGGGCCCCAAGGGGTGCCAATTGTCAAGCCAAAGGAATGTGGGTCCCATGTGGCATAGGGCACAAAACAACATAGCGCAATCCAAGATAATAGGTCACATCTCTCATTTCACTCTACAGCGTTTGCGATGATAGATAGCTCATTTTGTTGCTTCCTCGTTACATATTCAGCTCTTTGCTGAACCCTTTCATTTTACTTCTATTATCAACCATCGAGATCTTTTCATGAACGCTGTCGATGCAGAAAAAAGATAATTTGAAAAGTCTTCTGAAGCACCAAGTGTTTCTCTTATATAACCACTTCAAACAGCTTGACTTTGATGGGCTCTGCCCATCAAGATTCTATCCCTGATCATTCCATGTGTAGTTTCCTAATTTATTTGATTGCCCCTGCCATTTGTGAAATCTTTGCATGTTCCGTGGTTCTTCAAAATTGCTAAAGTGATGATGGTGATTGCTTTTGGCGTTACTGAAACACCATCTTTACTTATGCAGAAAAGTGATATACAGATAATTAGTGTACTCTCGTGTCCTTGATTTGGAGATTGGATAGTTTCAGTGCTTATGCAGTCACTGTAATAGTTTCAGTGACGCATTTCCAGGTGTCACAGTTGAAGCTTTATGGTGGCAGTAACCAGAGACGTGAATCTTTTCTCAAATTTTGCACA
Source organism: Rhododendron kiyosumense (assembly GCA_019656275.1). NCBI lineage: Eukaryota > Viridiplantae > Streptophyta > Magnoliopsida > Ericales > Ericaceae > Rhododendron > Rhododendron kiyosumense. Next base: position 32,245 of record BPLS01000582.1, read on the forward strand.
CCATGGGAGAAAAATAATTGATATCTATGTTTTTTTTTATATTCAAAATCACATTTCTTAGACATTAAAATGGTGTTTGGCATTGGCAATGTTTCTTTAGTTTCTATATTGTTGTAGTATTCTCAGTAAAATATAGTCTTTGCCTTTTGGTATTGTGAATTCCGCTTCGAGAATCATTGGGTCTGTGTTTTCAGTTGGTAACAGCTGCAAACGGGCCGCTACCACCATTACGTAATGCCCATATACCTGCATAGTTTTGTCAAAAAGCTATATCGTCGTCTTAGGGACTCAGCACCCACCAGTACCATTACCTAACTGCCGGTACCGATATGTAACACCCGTTTTTCAAACCGTAGAGACAAAAAACTTTGATACACGTAGCTACGTCTATTGATTTTACGACTGCGGAAATTCGAATCAAACCATTGACATACATTTGTTTAGTTTATTTATAGATAGAAACCTTACTTTTATCACTAAAATTTATCGTAAACTGCTTGCTGTGATTTTACATGCACGAATGGAAGAGTAAGAGACCAGACCACCTTGCAAGAGTTGATGTTTAGCCCATCCATGAAAAGGGCCTTAACCAACAAGGTGTAACCCAGGCATTGCCTTAATAAGAAGTAGACGGCGCAAATAAAGACACTTATTGGTCTTCATCTCTACCTATTCATTGCGGGTTGGTTATTCGTTAAACGCGTCACAAGTTCCATGTAGATTGCGACGTTAGTTACATTCCAACCCATTTTAGTTGTCTCCATTTTATATTGTTTGTTACCGTTTTTTCTTATCAAAAAATTTATATAGATATATATTGTTTGTTACCATTTTACCTCTACTGCCATTTATTGAATGAACCTTGAATCAAGTCCCAAATTTATCTGTTACCGATTCACGCTGTGTATCAGCTCATGAGACCACTTGTTGAACTACTTGCTGTTCTGTAGTTCAAAATTTGTGTCTAAAGTGTTCCCTTTAACAAATATATAGCGTATTTTTGTAAAATTTGTCCAGACCTGTGGCAAAATTTGGTAACGATGGTATTTTTGTAAAATTTGTCCGAACCTGAGGCAAAATTTGGTAATGATATATTTCTTTGCTGCCTTTGGAGCTAATTTTGATGCCGTCCAATCTACAGACACACAACACCAGTTCGATGCACAAGAATTTGATTGGGGTTTCACTTCTTTCTTCCCTCTTAAAGTACTGAATGATCCCGGACAAGGTTTTCTGCTAAATGACACCATCATAATTGAAGCTGATGTTACTGTTCCCAATCCCCACAACTCAAAACTGGAGACTGTTGAGAATAGCAATCCTGAAGAGGAGTCTCAACTTCCATCCTGTGATAATAACTCAGGAAAACTAGAAGCTGACATTACTTCTCCTCAAAGTACTCTCCAATCAACTTTGGATTCCCAAATAGCCTTTGTTGATGGTTCAAGCGAAGCAACAGCTACTGCAGGCAAAGTCAGGTTTTTGTCATACTGGGTTTCTTCAGAGGGATTCCAATTACTTGAAAAGATCCACGGCCTTCACAAGGGCACTTTTGTCAAATTCTCAATGAAAGGTCAGGCTTTGCAAACTGTACTACTCGAGTCGTTTGCTTCGTTCATTGCCTCGATGTCATCCACTAAGGTAAGCGAAGTGAATGAAGAAGCATTGCGACTGGCTGCCATTTCGATAGAGGACTATGAGCAAGTAGGGCTGGACTTGAGGTGGCTGAAGCAGAGGCTAGAGGAAGCAAAGGGAGTGAAAAAGCACTCAGAGTCGGTCAACAATGTTGAATCCTGTGGAAGTTCTTTGGAAATTGCTCGAGCCAAGGTTCGTGAGCTCGAAGAAGGGCTTGCCAAAGCTAAGGCGGAAGTAGAGGCGATGTCTTGGGACCTGCCCAAATCACTGGGAGTGAATGATTCTGTGCTTAAGGATATTGTATAGATGACAGTTCTGAAGGAGCTTTAGGTATTTCAGTATGAACATGGTGTGAGATGTGGAGACAAGAGGACCAAGTAAGTTGATTGTAAAAATCTGTAATCAGTTAAATGTGAGGTGAATTTCTTAATGTCAACAGACGCGTGACTACTCTGGAAATCAAAAAGTATGTATATTATGGTGTGTTCATCCACAGATCGCAACGTTTAGCTGATTGTTGTTTGAGTGTGAATGCTGCTTGCAGTTGAACTTGTGGTCAAAAAATTGGTTACAGAAGAGTAGAACTTCTAACAACCATTTTCCCAGCATTTTTGAATTGTTTTGTTGATGGGAAAATGACGGCTCAGGACGTGTTTTGATAATTAATATCCGCCAAGGATATTTTCCCTTTGTTGATCCCTTGGGGAAAAGTAGAAGTCAAAAACCAACCAAGCAAAACTTCTCAATCCATTTCTTTGGCTTTTTCGAGTAGTGTTTTGATCCATATAGTGCTGTTTGTTATATATTGGGAAATTTCAAGAAAGTAGAATCGAAATAGATCCCACAAAAAAGCAATAAGTCATTTAAAGTATTTCCTTTGCCAAACGTGGATTTAGGAAATTTCAAGGCCCTCGACAGAGTCCCGTAATTAGTGAGTAATAAATTCACTATATTTGTCCGTATATATTCAGTATATGATTAAAGTAATATCCACTAAAATATAGTAAGCTTCAAAGCTGTTTAAACAAACAAAGACCCGCAAGGATCACTCACATTCTGAGCTGTGAAAATTTGTTGAGCTAAATTTTGAACTAAGAAGTGGTTGGGGTTCCCCTAACGAGGAAACCCTCCAAAAAATGGCGTATGCCGTTGTTTGCGGCGAGCACACGGTATTCTTTAGTAAAAGGCGAAAGAATAGTTCGCTTTGTGCTCACCGCGCGGCTGCGTGATTTTACTAGTGCTCTGTACAACTCAATATATAAGCCTCTTTCTCTCTCCTCACGTATACCTTGTCAGTGTGGGACAAACAAACTGTTACTCTCTCCCCCAAACTCCCAAACCCCTTCTTCCCATCGCCCCCGGGAATCACATCTCCCCCAGCTCCTCCCCCTAGCAACACCACCACCACCGGCCGTTTCACTGTTTTTCATCAAACCGCTGCAAAATCGTCACGTAGAAGAGGTCGTTAAATCCTTTCCTCCCTCTATGTATATGGTTTTTGTTGACGAGTTTTGAGGTATTTCATAAACAAAGCTGAACAGGTAGTTTCCGGCAGTCATCCGAAATATGGTTTTTGAACAAATTTTGCTCATGATCCAAGGAAACAGTTGTAGGATATGTTTTACAGTTCATGTGAAAATGCCATAGCCAGCAGATTGATTTACGTCCTCACTTCACAGCATATGATTGATTCTGCTCAAATGTTGCTCTCTCTCTCTCTCTCTCTCTCTCTCTCTCTCTCTCTCTCTCTCTCTCAGTTTATTTACTGCTAATTGTGTATTCATTTGGATAATCAACGGAGTTTGTTTCAGTTCATCTGTTTTGAGCCAAAGAATTTTCCAAGCTGCATACCTAAATGTGACAAAATCAAAAAACCCAAATGTTGCTCTTCTAAACTGTATAATCAGACGAGTTTTAGTTTAAACTGAGAATTGGTTAGGGGTATTCTTTAGTAAAAGGCAAAAGAATCCTTTAGTAAAAGGCAAAAGAATAGTGAGTATAAAGAATAGTTTGCTTTCTACTCACGGCTCAGCCTCGTTGCTGTAAGCTTCTAAGCTCGTGCAAATCTGCTGAGAGTTAAATTTGAACTAAGTATTGTTTGGGGTTCCCCTAAAAGGAGAAACCCTCCAAAAAATGGCGTATGCCGCTGTTTGCGGCGAGCCCACGGTATTCTTTAGTAAAAGGCGAAAGAATAGTTCGCTTTGTGCTCACCGCGCGGCTGCGTGATTTGACAGTGGCAGTGGAAGTCCCATTATATAGGCCCCTCTCTCTCTCCTCACGTCTGCCTTTGGTCGATGTGGGACTAACACACTGTTTCTCTCTCTCTCTCTTAAACGACGAACCCCTCTTCTTCTTTCCATCTCGCCTCAAAGTTGAAAGTCCCCCCCCACCTTTACTTGATGGAACTCTGAGAATTTTTAAAAACATTCACACTTTCTCTCTCCTTCCCAATCTTTTATTATTGATCCAAATTGCATCAAGCCTCAAATCATTGCTTTGGGTCTTGCAAAAGGGCTAGTTGAAACAAAGTTTGATGTTGAGTGCTGCACAGAACTGTATCTGGGATTAAATTACACTATAACGGCTCGTTTGGTGGGTGAATAAGGTTTTAAAAGATAAGAAAAAATGGCAAATAAGAGGTGGATATGTTGTCGTCAGGGGAAATTTGTTAAGAATTAGAGATTAACTAAGAAA
>BPLS01000582.1:36583-72184 GCA_019656275.1 Rhododendron kiyosumense
GGTTTGGTTAGCAGTTGAAATGGATTGATAAGAGTTGGTGGAGAAAGAAGTACTAAGAATTCACTTAATTGCAGAATTCTTAATTGCATTTTATGACGAGAATGCATAGGGCGTGCTTTGCGATAGTTTTTTTTAAGATTCTAGATTTTGACTTCTGAGATTATTATTAATTCTGCTTGAGATTCTAGATTTTAAATTTTGGGGAAACTGACGGTTAGAGACGTGTTTTAATAATTAATACCCGCCAAGGATATTTTCAGCATTAACAAATGTTCTTAGTTTGTCCTTAATGGATATTAATTATCAAAACACGTCCTAGGCCATCATTTCCCTTAAATTTTGAGAAGGTGCATGTTTGCGGGGAACGCTGATAATTGTCCCATTGAATAATTTTCCTGGGGTGAGACCGTGAGAGTGAATTAAGTTAAAGAGCAAATTGAGTGCGAAAGGAGGAAACAAACACTAGATAATAACGGACTCGCATTAGTTTATTCCCAAGACCTTTATCCCCTTTCATTCTCTACTGCCAAACGGGTCATAAGGGTAAGAGCATCTCGAGCCTATATCATATTTTTCTAATCTCGACAAATCATTTTCTATTTTTTCTTGTCACCCGATAGAACAACTTTACTTTACCTCGAATTTCAATCCAACAAACCACAATAAGATCCCATTTTCGCTATAATTTTCGTATTACAATTTATCGATTTTTGTGAAATTATTTATACTAAACTAGTATTTTTTTTTTGGTCAAAAATTAAGTCATTTGTATTAAACTAAAACATTTAACGCATTTTTTTCTCAAACACCCACTCTTTTTACAATTTTTAATAGGAAATGATTTTGCCACTATTTTTTTTTATTAACACTACTCCCCTGCAACTGTATTTTAACACTTGCAGGGGGTGACATTACCAAAAAGGAATTGATAAAATCAGCATTCGTCAAAAACTTTCTTGAATTCACTTAAACGTTAATGAAAATGAACCATAACTATGCCGTCCGATTCCTAAAAAATTGACCCTAAAATAATATATCCAAAAAGCCTATAGAAGCCACATACATTTGTATTTATTCGAGTATGTAAATAAATCGCAAATACGGTCCAAGTAATAAATGCGAAAACAACTTGACCGAAAACTTGCCAAAGTATTTGCTCGAGCATGTAAATAAATCGCCAATACGGTCCAAGTAATAAATGCGAAAACAACTTGACCGAAAACTTCAAAGTATCCAACTACTCTCCAATCTCCATAGTATTTTCAACACTTTCTTGAGTTTCTTCCCCTTTCTTCTCACAGCCGAGGCACGAACGAAGAGGCCTCCGTCTGTTTAGGCCTCCGGTCGAAATAGTAGACCGTCGTCAGTTTAGAGCTCCAAAACCCGAAATCTGGTTCTCTCTCTCTCTCTCTCTCTCTCTCTCTCTCTCTCTCTCATGTATGTGGGTGTGTTTGTGTATATATAGATGCTTACATACTTGTATATATACGGTTATATACACACGAAATCAGACTGAATTGTTTGGTGGGCGAAGGGGTTTGGTTGACTTTTGCGCTGTTTGTGACTCCTTGATTTTGCCTATCATCACTGCAATGAGATTTTGTTGAGTTAGATTTTACGAACCGATGAGTGCATCCGCCTTGCAGATTTTGTCGACTCTGATTTTAACTTCACTGTAGTGGATTAGTGGTGGAAAACAATGATTCATGTTCTTGCTTCCTTCTCTGCCGTTCAAAAAAAAAAAACATATTTGATCTTCATGATCAAAATTTTGTTCCTTTGGGGACATCCGATAAAATTGGAACGATACAGCGAAAATTAGCACGGCCCATAGCCCCCGGCCCCCTTTGCAATGATGACATGCACAAATGATCAAACACAAGGATGACACAATACAAAGAAGATTAGCATGGCCCTTGCGCAAGCGTATACGAGTTTTATTGTGTGCCACGATTACAACTTGTTTTTTGTATTAAGTAAATTTTTTTTTATTGGTGGAAGTTAGTAGTGTCAAAGAAGTTAGATTAGCACCTTAAGAGGAGTTGAACTCCTAACCTTCTTATACCCAGCACCTAAGTGGATCCCCTTATGCCATTGCGCCAAAGGCCTCTTGGCTTCGTGTAAAGTATGTTAACGATAGTACAAAAAACAACCTCTACTCTTTCAGTTGCATTTTTGGCATCTGATAGTCTTCCTTTTGATTTGTAGATGATGCCTTGATCATACTGGGAAATTTTATTGTCTCTTTGTTCATATTTGAATTTGTATCGTTCCCTGTCGCCTAGGCTGAAACTTCACAGTTTTTCATTATTTTTCCTGGAAGTTTTTGCAAATTCGCAGTTGAACTTGATTACGAGTTGGCTGTGCACCTCAGTCTTTTCGTAATAAATGAGAATGTAGGGGGTGCCCAAATTGTTTTACCTATGTTCTACGCAATACCAATATGTTTGTTTTGACGCTTTGATGAAGGGTTTTAAAAGTTGATATCCTTTTTGTTATGCGTTCATAGATGGAACTTATGTTCTGCACTTTCAATAATTCTGCTGATTTTTCCTCATCTGTTTCTAAAAAGCGGCCTCAAAACATATTAGATGGTCCATTTGAACTCTTTTTTCAAGTGATCTTGTTTTCACACCCATACACACACGACCCTGGAGAGGCACTTACCCTTTTTCTGCAAGGGGCAAATTCATCTTGTGTTTTTATTACAAGGTTTTGCATTCATAAATTTGTTTATTAAAAGGTTTTTGCTGCATTTGACATGACGTTAGTACCTGACTCGGCAATTATGACCATTGCAGAGGTATTGAGTAGCAGTTGTCCCTATGGCTTCCTTCCGATCGTTCTTGAACAGTCCGGTTGGCCCTAAAACAACTCATTTTTGGGGCCCCGTTGCTAACTGGGGATTCGTTATTGCCGTATGGTCACTTGTCACATGAATTTTTTTTCTATTTGGATGGCTTTCCGGCTCAGTTTGCTTTACAAGAATTGTAATTGGTTGGTTTGGCAGGGACTGGTGGACATGAAGAAACCCCCTGAAATGATCTCTGGCAACATGACTGGAGGTTAGAAAGTAGTGGTTTCAAAAGAATGTAGTTATTGGTAGTAACATATTTGCAATTCTGATTTTACATTTATGGTGTGTCGTAGCAATGTGCATATACTCTGCTCTGTTCATGAGGTTTGCATGGATGGTACAACCTCGCAACTATCTGCTTCTAGCATGCCATGTGTCCAATGAGACGGTGCAGCTCTATCAACTCTCTCGGTGGGCTAAGGGTAATGGGTGAGTTATTTTATCTTTGCCTTTTTCTTGGTTTAGGAGTGGTAATATGGATTGGAGTCGAGCCTGATTCCGCATGGGCTCAACCTCCACTGCCTTGGAGTAACACCATCAGGGCGATGTACCAAACTAGACTTCGCTTATATGCCAAACTTTTTTTACTGTGTTTGTCGTTAAAAACTGTGCCAGTTGATGGGTAAGTTTGGCAAGTAGGTTGATTGCTAATATGGAGACAAGTATTACATCTCGTATTGGTCCAGAAAAATCCATTATTTGTAAACTAAGAAACAAATAAATTGAACTCTATGAGATCTAATCAACTGTGTTCCTCCGTTGCTCAGCGGTGGAGCGGTGGCTGTTAACTGATTGGGCATAGGTTTGAAAGTGTAATTTTCGGTAGGGAAAGCCGAAAAGCGGTGTGGATGGCTTGTTGTTCAACAGTTTAACAACCCAACTTTTTTTTTTTCCTCCCTCCTGAACATATCATGATCAACGGGAGAAATAAACAACAGATTTGTGAGAAAGCTCTGATATGACTATAGACGAAAGCAATAAGAGTAATTCTGTCGTGTTTCTGTGTTTCTTGAAGAAAACTTGGATAACGGGGCAAGCTGATCCAAGGCATGGATTCGCAATTTCACATCTTGTAGCAGTTCTTTCTCTCTTTCTTAAAAAGAAGCCTATGTATTAATTTACTCATGTATTTCTATGCTCCTTACTACTACATAGTCTCATCCTTACTCTTTCTACTGCTCCATAGTATTTGTATTGAGTTGCCCGAAATTTCTTCTGATTGTTGTTCCTTATATTCATTCTGGCTTCAGCAATTAGAATCTCATTTGGAACAATCATGTCCTCCTGCAACTCCATAGTCTCTTATGCCTTTGACACATTAACTGATTTTAATACCTTTGCGGCTTTGCCTTATTAACGAACAGGTACCTGGGGCAAAAGAAGGAAGAACCGGTAGCTCAATAATCCGGTGCTGCTCTTCTTTTTCGTTATCGGGCTTGGCAACTCTTATGGTACTTGGTCCCTGCTGAAATAACTTATCTAATGTGAAATTTAAGATTATTTGCGAGATTAGGATACCAAGCAAATCACTATGTGTAAACCATGACTGCTTTGCACTGTCAAATACTAACTAGTGTACTCTTTCAGTAAATTTATTTGCTAATAACGCTACTTTTTTATTTTTATTTTTATTTTGACATTTTCCCCATGAGAGGAGCATTCTTATAGTTATGACAATCTGGTGTTCCACTTTCCAGAAGAAGTATTTTTTGGAAATAGAAGGTAATTTCAAACTCAAATATAATAAAAATGAAAAATATTTTTTCAATTTTTTTTGTACCGTTTAAAAGATCTTAATGAGATCTATCAAACAAGATTCATAGTGATAGGAAAATTATTTACGTAAACATATGATTTTGAGTTTAAAATTACCTTCTTTTTCCAAAAAGTACTTTTTTTGGAAAGTGGAACAGTAGAACTCTATTTTTTAATTTTTTTTTGACAAAAAGCAAATTCCATAGATAAAACAATCTTACACAATGTGCATAGCTGCCTTAAACGAGATTATGGGCAGCTACCACTTCACTTCTAGCAACTTTCATAACTTCTAGCAACTTTCATAACTTTTACATATTCTCTCCGTTCCTAAATGAGAATCTCTCTTAGGAATTCCAACTTTTTTAGGGACATGTAGTCACGGCACCTACATTCACTATTATCCATATATTGACCTATTTTGCACCATTTGTATTCACATATGAGAGACTTTTGAAATTTTATCAAATTTCTACTTCTATTTTTGGAAAGGGACAATTATTTTGAAGCATTCCAAAATGGAATAAGAGACTCTCACTTAAGAACAGAGGGAGTACTTAATACAAAGATTTATTAGGTCCTATACCTCCAAACCACCACTCACGATGATGAAAAATGGCAGCACCCAATAGAAGGCTAATAAGAGGCTATAAAAAACTTGGATTGGATGGTTCTAAGGCCATTCATAGTGGTATAATCAAAAGCCAATTGTTTTTAAAGTTAACAATGTTGGTGCAAAAGATAGCTCATAATGGTATAATCAAACTTAACAACATCCTTAGAAATAATCAAATTCTAGGATTTGAATAACCAAAACTAGCAACCTTTTTTAATAATCAAAATTTGTGGACTCCACGCGTGTTTTAATTGGTATTTTTTTCTTCTTTTTTTCGCCTACTCTATATCTTCTTCACTTCACCCACAAACTATTTCTCTTTTTTTCCCTTAAAAAGTGAAGCTCATATCTCTCGATCATCTATAATTCAACCCATCATCGTTGGATTAAGATATTTCACTATTCTTTCCCATTTCTACCTTTTTTTTCCCCAAAAAATTCATAACAAGAGAGAAGAAAGTCACCGAATTTTTTCCAAAATTAAGAGAGGGAATCGATATATTTTTGCCAAAAAAAAATCCGTAAATGGAGGGAAGTGAATGTCATGAAACAGAGGCGGGGAGAGAGTAAAATTGTAGTGGACCTTTATTTTGGTTATGGACTAGAAGTGACCATTGTGCAATTCAACATTATTAAGCTTAGCAACTTCTTAAGTGAATAATCAAAAGTTGATGTATCAACTTTTGGTTATTCTTTTTAATTATACCACTGTAGATGGCCTAAGGCCCAAGCCTTAATTTGGTTTATGTTAAATGATGTGGGTCCTACCTGGGATATTAATTAGGCATTGGCTGGAACATTGAAGGTTGTGACTTTTCATGAGCCTTGTGTCTTTTCATTTAGGGAAGTTTGACCATATATTTAATACATTCAACCCTTAGGTATACATTCATCCTATCCAGCCATATAAGAAATATGAATAGTTATTTGCATTCACACATTCATTCTGCCTAGACCTTGGGAATAGGAGTAGTTATTTGCATTTAAGTATTATGGAGTCTGTATAAGTCATGTAATCTCAATAGCTTGGATGATAATTGAATGAATGAAAAATTGAGTGACTTTCAAGCTATTAGATTGTGTGATGCAATCTTTTCTTTGGTGTGATGCTAAAGAGCCCTTAGGTGTGATGCCTTGGGTTTTCTAGGTGTGATGCCTAGACCTATCCTTCTCTAACCCTTCATCTCGTTCTTCTTATAAATTACTATTTATGTCCACTGTTTACAGCCCCAAAAAACAGCCCATTTCCCTCATGTTTAATCATAGTTGGCCCTATTCCAAATCTGTCCTGCATCACACGAGCTGTCCATCAACTGACCTATGACACAAACAAACCTTGCAATACATAACAGCCATTGTTGCAGCTTAGGAGAGCTTCGATCCCAATCAAACTAGAGTAATTAACTCAAATCATCTGAAGGCCAGCTTGCAACAGTATCGAGTAAGACGGAACAGATAAAATTAAGTTCCGCGTTTCAGCATTTCATCTTGGGATACATTAGTGGGTCAAGATTCAAATCCGTCGAGTGAACATTGAAGAACCAAAAGAATACATCAAAAAAGACCTGAGAGCGCCAGGTACTGTTACTGAAATCTCTCTCACAACCTCATGGGAGGATCTCTCTCTCACAACCTCATGGGAGGATCTTGCGTCACCTGCGTGGAGTTTCTCGCTTTACATATGTTTTCTCTGTTTAATTCAGAGGTCTGCAAGAACCATCTGGCTCGCTAATGAACCTCCACCCACCACCATTTCCCTTTTGTCCCGCGGGTCCAGTTTCTCCACCATGATATTCCAGCCCTCATCGGGACGCTTCCGGCTATGCTTGTGGTGTTTCACCTTCCCTGCCATCTGCACATGCATAATAAAAGAGATCTCACTAGGGTTTTCCAGGAGTATAATTTAGTGGTGGATGAAATTCAATGACTTACCTTCATCTTGTTGAAATTCATCCTTTGCACAAACTCCTGATATAACATCTCATCTTCCTTCATGGATAGTATCATAATGGACTTCATCTGGGTCCTTTGTGGTGCCATCCCACCCCTCAGGCATTACCTTAAAATTTGGTTTGTATGGAAGAGACGCGACATGGAATTCTCTGTCATGAGAAATAAAGAATTTGCACAAAGAAACAAGTCAAAAACCAAAAGAGGCTGTACCACACTTAAAATTCTTCAATTCTGACCAGGGAATGCAAAGAGAGCAGCTTATTCTTCGAAAGGAAGAACCATCTCATTTCAAAACATAGAAAAGGAACTAAAATAGTCCTATAATTTTGCATTCAGCAGATATTGCGGATAGATTGAATGGCATACAAGCACCTTATGCAGCATAGATAAACAAGGTCATGCATAAGGATGATGCTATGGTGTTCCCGGTCATTTTGAAGACACCGTAATTTTGGTATAACTTTACCATTAGGAGCATAACTAAAATCAATTACAAGCATAATAGAACCCAAACAAGGCATAACCAAGAAATATCCAAAAAACCAACCAAAGCGTAACTAAACCCAACCAAGGCATAACAATTGCTATGGTTTTAGTTATACCTTGCTATGGTTCTGTTATGCTTGTAATGGATTTTAGTTATACTCATAATAGTTTTGTTATGCCAAAAGTTACGGTGCCCCCAAAATGACCGGGGACACCGAAGTCATTCCCTGCATTAAATTATATTTGGACCTAGGGGAACGGACAACGCACAAGTCGCACACTTGCACGTGCACACAATAGCTGTGAAGTACGAGTACACATAATTTGCCTGTATGAAGCCTGCACAATTTCTACCCTTTACAAATTACTCGCGTACACATATCAATAGCAAGAACGACAATCTTCAATTGCATTCCCACGATAAGTGTTCCTAGCATGACATGCAGACAAATAAACGAAAAAGAGAAGGTTGATGCACATTTCTTATATAGGGTGCGTTTGGTTTTGTCTTATCTTCTTTTCTTTAATGTTTCTATTTTTTTTCCCAAAACAGAAAGAAAATGTGTTTTGCTATGTTTTGTTATTTGTTTACTATAATTGTGTTACAAAGTTTTCAAAATTGGGAATACGGATATAAGGGGTTTTGCATTGTTTTTAAACAAGATCGGTGCAATTTTTGATCGGCGCATTGGTAATCTCTAAAACGCGCCAGTCCTTTGAAAGTCGGGATGGCAACTTGGGCAAGGGTAAATATCAATGTCTCCAATCCCCGAACCTATATCTAATCCCTGTCTGTGTACCCGTTGCCACCTCAATCTCCACTGCTAAATTTCTTTTACACGAATATCCAAAAATCTGTTATAATTTCTACATATTATTAGAACACTTTATAAAGGGTTATATCAAAACAATGATTCTCCACGGACATTAAGTGGATACAGAGTTATCCACAATTAAAGTTACGATACGGTTTGATAGCTACAAACTATTGTGATTGGATCACTTTGGTGACTATCAAATCTCTCATTATATTGATTTAAATCAGTATAGTGACTTTCTTATGAAAATAAAGTGAATAACGAATAATTCACATTGAAATTATGGACAAGGGTAAGGCCATTGCTGAATGCAGTTCGAGGTTCGGCCTACCACACCGTTGCAGGGCTAGTGAGTACAACACAGGCAGTGTTGCATCGAAGAAGACACGGGGACAGTATCGACTCAATAACACAAGAGGACGTTCATAATTTCATATAGTTTTTATGGAGGAAAGTGAGAAGTGAAACACTTGTTTCAACATTTTACTCCTGGCCACGTGTCGTCGACTATGGATACCTTGATATGGAAGGATACACATATTTAGGCAAATTGTATGGTTAGTTTGAGTCGGACACCACTAGTAAGTTCTACACACTCGTAAGTCCTAAGATGTTAATGTGTTATTTTTTAGGTTGTCACGTTGGCCAAATTATGCATGCGTGATGCATGAAATTAGCTTCTTCTTCTTTTTTTGCCAACGGTATTCTTACCAAATGGTATTGTGTTACGTTGGATTTTTTTTTAAAGGATTTTTTGGATTGTATTTAGAAAATTAGGTGAAAATACTCAAAAATTGAGTTGGACTGTATTTAAGTGTTTGGAACTTGAGAAAATAAATGAGAAGGTTAAGAAAATCTTAAGAATTCCCTTCATTGTTTGGTTTTCCTCTTCATATATATTTTCCATTTTCCTCTCCAAGTTCCAAACAGAGTCATAGGCTCTGTTTGGAACCTAGGAAAAATGGAGGAAAGGACAGGAAAGGAAAATAAAAAAATTTCCTCCATAATTGTTTGATTCCTAGTTTGAGGAAAGGAAAAATAAAGTAGAAAGGAAATTACTAAGGAAAGGTCTAAAAGTGTGAAACAGCCGAAGAAAATGGGGGAGAGAGTTAGAAGAAGAAGGTAGTTAACAAATTTTCCTTTCTTTCTATTTCCCTTTTGAAACCAAACAAGAGAAATTCATTTTCCTCATAGTTTTTTTTTTATTTTCTTTCAATAACCAAACAAGATAAAAGAATTTACTTTCTTCACATTTTCCCTCTCTTTTCTTTTCTTTTCCTTTCCTTTCCACAAATTCCAAACAGACCTTAGGGCCCGATTGGATGCGGAGAAAGAATTGAAGGTATTAGTTAATAAGGGGATAAGATAGTAGATGGTATTAGTTAATAAGGGTATCCACAATGCTATAATAAAAAATGAATAGCCAAAAGTTGCCACATCAGCTTTTGATTATCCATTTAAGAGATTGCTAAAGTTAACAATGTAGAGGTTCACAATGGCCTAATCAAAATTAAATAACAAAAAGTTGTCACATCACTTTTTAAAATTACAGAGAAACTAAAAACTGTGAACATAGAAAATAGTTTTTCCTAATATAATTTTGAGACTAATAAAAACTATTTAAAATAGAAAATAATTTTTGAACTTTTTTCAAAACTTCAAAAAAAAAAAAAAAAAAGCCATTGTTAAGAATAGCAGCTTTTGTGTAACTACGGTTTTGAAAAAATAGTTTTTATATAAGAAAAGATTTTGAGAAAAAACATTTTCTTATACAAAACAATTTTTCAAAAAAAGAACAATTTATTTTGTATGAAATGTTTTTTTTAAAAACAGTTAAAAAACAAATGTGTAGATAGCAATTCTGAAGGAGCTTCAGTATTAACAAACATGATGACAGTACTCTGGAAATCGGAACTTGTGTTATTATGGTGTCTTCATCCACAAATAGTAACGTTTAGCTGATTGTGGGTTGAGTGCGAATGCTTTGGCTAAGTTCTGTCAAGATTTTTGGGTTTTTTCTTGTTTTGTCCTTATTCAAATTTTTTTGCATTTATTAGTTGGATTGTGATTTAGGCACTCCAAAAATTGATGGAGTGACTCCAAAACTGCACAATATTAATACATAAAACGACGTCATTTTGCATAATGATAATCTGTCCTGTATTGATGAATTTAACGACGTCATTTTGCATAATGATAATCTGTCCTGTATTGATGAATTTTTCTCATCAATACGCTGGCCATGTTATTTTCTGATAATTTTTCTGTAGATGCCTTTATGTGTGTAGCTTATGCTGTAAAAATTTCAGAATTTTCTGAGAAGTGTGAAAAAAGATAAAAATTATAAACCGAGCTACTTTCAGATTCGCGTATGTGCTGCCAGCACAGACACATCTTGAAGAAATAGTCATATCTTCTAGTTCGGGTATCGGTTTTACGCACCGTTTCTTGATTCTGAAACTAGACTTACATACCTTTCTGAATATGTAAGGTTTGTGCCTTAGTTCCTTCTAGGAAAATCAATATTTGTTCCGAAGTTGACGGTTTGGTAATTCTGGAATTCTGGGCAGTTTTTGGAGCTATGATTTCCACCACCACCTCCACCTCCACCACTCAACCACCACTTTCACCACCACCACCACGCTGCCACCACCACCATGCCGCCACAACCTCCACTTCCACCACCACTCCATCACCACCACACCACACACACCGCCTCCACCACCACCACTCAACCACCACTTCCACCGCCACCACCACCATGCCACCCACAATCTCCACTTCCACTTCCACCACCACCTCTACCACCACTCCATCACCACCACGCCACCACCTCCACCACTTCCACCACCACCACTACGACGCCTCCACCACCACCATGCCACCACTCCATCACCACCACGCTACCACCTCCGCCTCCACCACCACCTTCACCACTCAACCACCACTTCCATCACCACGACGCCACCACCATCACCACCATGCCACCACAACCTCCACTTCCACCACCACCTTTACCACCACTCCACCACCACCATCACTACCACGCCATCACCTCCACCTCCACCTCCACCTCCACCTCCACCACCACCACCACCACCACCATGCCACCACAACCTCCACTTGCACCACCACGCCCACCGCCACCACCACCACCAGTTACACCACCACCACCACCATGCCACCACAAACTCCACTTCCACCACCGCTCCTTCATCACCACGCCACCACCTACACCACCACCTCCACCACTCAACAGCCACTTCCACCACCACCATTATGACGCCGCCGCCACCACCACCATGCCACCACTCCATCATCACCATGCCACCACCTCCACCTCCACCTCCACCACCATCTTCACCACTCAGCCACCGCGACGCCGTCACCACCACCACCACTACCATGCCACCACGCTACCACCTCCACCACCACCTTCACCACTCAACCACCACGATGCCACCACCATCACCACCATGCCACCACAACCTCCACTTCCACCACCACCTCTACCACCACTCCACCACCACCACTATCACTACCATGCCATCACCTCCACCACCACCACCACCACTCAACCACCACTTCCACCACCACCACCATGCCACCACAACCTCTACTTCCACCACCACTCCATCACCACCACGCCACCACCTCCACCACTCAACCACCACTTCCACCACCACCACTATGACGCCGCCACCACCACTATGACGCCGCCACCACCACCACCACCACCTCCACTTCCACCACCACCACTACCATGCCACCACTCCATCATCATCATGCCAACACCTCCACCACCACCTTCATCACTCAACCACCACGATGCCGCCACCATGCCACCACCACCTCTACCACCACTCCACGACTACCTCCACCACACCACCACCACCCCTATCAGCACCTCTATAACCATTCCACCACCACCTCTCAGTTTAACCATTACCACTCCAATTCCACAATCATGTGCACCACCACCGTTATCGCCACCACCACTCCACCACTACCACCACCACCACCACCGCGACAACACAAAATAGATACAGATATATCAACATCAAATGTACCAAAATAGATACAAATATACCAACAATATATACACCAAAATAGATACACTAACAAAAAAAGAGAAAGATATACCAAGACATATACACCAACATAAAACACTTATAGATATACCCGTAAAAGATATACCAACACAAAACAAATACAGTTATATCAACAACAGATGTACCAAAATAGATACAAATATACCAACAATAGATACATAAAAATAGATATAAATATACCAAAACACATACACCAACACAGCACAAAACACATACAGATATACCAATACACCAAAACAGATACACCAACACAAAACAGATACAGATATATCAACAAAAGATATACCAAAACAGATCCACAACCTCCACTTCCACCACCACTTATACCACCACTCCATCACCACCACGCCACCACCTTCACATCCACCTTGACCACTCAACCACCACTTCCACCACCACCACCACTATGCCACCACAACCTCCACTTCTACCACCACCTCTACAACCACTCAACCACCACCACCTCCATCACCACCATGCCACCACACCACCTCCACCACCCATCAGCACCTCCACAACCACCACTCCAGTTTCACGACTATGTCTACCACAGCCATTGCCACAGCCACAACAAAGTCTTTTTTTATTTCTTAAAACAAAATAGATACAAATATACCAGATATAGATACACTAAAATAGATATAATAGATATACCGCAACAGATACACCAACACAAAATCGATACAATTATATCAACAACAGATGTACCAAAATAGATACAAATATACCAACAATAAATACAAAAAAATAGATATAAATATACCAAAACACATACACCAACACAACACAAAACAGATACAGATACAGATATACCAATATACCAAAACAGATACACCAACACAAAACAGATACAGATATATCAACATCAAATATACCAAAATAGATCCACAACCTCCACTTCTACCTCTACCACCACAACAACCTCCACTTAAAATACAGATATACAGATATCAACAACAGATACACCAAAAATGACAGATACACCGGTCAACGTCAACGCCGGTCAATGGTCAAAAAAATAAAAAAAATAAAAAAATTAACAGATACACCAAAAATGAACAGATACTTCGGTCAAGGCCAGTCAACGCCGGTCAACGGTCAAAAAAATAATAAATAAATAAATAAATCAACAGATATACAAAAAATGAATAGATACACCGGTCAACGTCGGTAACACCAGTCAAAACAAAAAAAAAGGGACATTTTTATGTTAGCCAAACAAGACCCTTGTCTCATTAAAATCAATTTAAATGAAAAAAGATATTATTTGTGTTAGCCAAATAAGGCTCCTGTCTCATTAAAGGCAATCTGGTCTTTTCACGGACCTTAAACTCCAAAACATTTTCATTAATAGACTTTACACATCACTGAGATTTAAGCCGGACTAAATCTGCTTTGTGACCTTTTCTTTTGGACTTTAGACCAATTTGCTGTTCTACAAAATGAAAAGACAGAGAAGGCATTGCAATTTCTTTAACGTTAACGATGGTTGATATGGAGCTATGCCAGCGGATGCATCGTCGGCTAGCTGTTACCCTTCTGCTTAACTTGCTGTCAATTTTCCGAGTAACCATAATGATCCATCCAAGCTGTTGCAATGATGTATATTCTCTGCTTTGCTCGTTGGATGTCCGATTTCGTATTTTAGTTTTGCTACTGGTATATTGTCACATCAGGTTCGGGTTAAAGGATTTTATGTCCAAGGCGTGTATTGATTTTCCTTACCTCACACAACCACTCATACGGCTTCGCCACAAGCCTTTGTCAAGCAAACAATCAGTTGGATTTAGCACATCGGTTTCCGATTCGAAATGATCTAAAACCTTCTTCGTTCAGCGCTTCACCAAGGATCCGAAGCATCCTCTTGCTAGTAATTAGTTTCTATATATAGTCCTTGCTGTAAATATTGCTGTGTTTTCAAAGACCCATGGACTTCCTTTTAAGCTTTCAAATAAATTTTTAGTGAGCATTGTTTACTCGTATGCAGTAGTGATGTATGAGGACCATTATTGTATGAAAATGTATTCTACTAGATGATAAATTGGTCACGTTATATGAATAGATAGGCATACGTTGGTAGAATGT
The DNA here is from genome assembly GCA_019656275.1 of Rhododendron kiyosumense. Lineage (NCBI taxonomy): Eukaryota > Viridiplantae > Streptophyta > Magnoliopsida > Ericales > Ericaceae > Rhododendron > Rhododendron kiyosumense. The sequence continues at coordinate 51,266 of BPLS01000582.1, forward strand.
GCTCTACCGCGAGATGACAAACGGAGCACATTCCACAAATATATTAATGACACATCACATAGTACTCAAAATGTCATTACCAAATTATTAGTGATAAGGTTTTTTTTTTACGTGTTGAGTCATTGTTTTCTTCTTGACAAAGCAATATGACTTATCACATTGGTATGGATTTTGTAAAAGTCATAAAATAAGGCTTCAAAAAGGGCTAGCCAAGGGTTGAGCCTTAAAAGCTGGAGCATTTGGTCACCTGCTCCCACTCCAAAATAGACAACAAATCCAAAAAATATTACTAATGGAATTAAATGACATTTATATATCCCTCCACAGCAACCACACTCAAACATGCACATGCGAGAGATGCTACATACACTACCATCCAACCACTACACCATCCACTACATTATTTGTGGGGCCCACCCCGGATCCCAAAAAAATACAGAAAAATGTCCATAAATTTTAAAATAATATATTATGGGGCCCTATAAAAAATCAGCTCCAACGAATATCGGTAAGTATTATTTCTTGATTTGTAGGAACGAAACTGTTTAACTGCACAGTTTTGCTCCTACGAATCTAGAAATAATACTTACCGATATTTGTTGGAGCTGATTTTTTACAGGGCCCCATAATATATTATTTTAAAATTTATGGACATTTTTCTGTATTTTTTTGGGACCCGGGGTGGGCCCTACAAAGAATGTAGTGGATGGTGTAGTGGTTAGATGTAGTGTACCTAAACTTATTGGATGCACAAAAGAGTTCCTATTGAAGGATTGGCCAAAATATGGGCCATGTTGAAACCTTGCCAATTCTCTTTTACACATTTGCATCCAGAATTATTTGATGCACATGAACCATCATGCAACCAACGATTTCTGATGTTGAGTGTGATTGTGCAAATAAAATTCTCTTTTAAAATTGTGCAATTAAACTTCTTGGTTGGACGAATGATTAGATCCATGATCTGACCTAGGGGTGCACACCAGCCGAGTAGCCCACCCAACCCAGCCTCTTTTTTTAGCGTTGGGAAAAAGTATTTAAGCTTATAGGGTTGGATTGAGTTGAGATTTTCAGCCCATTTAGTAAACGGGGTTTGAAAAAATTCCTTAAGGTTCAACCCGATAAAAATAAAATAAATATTTTTTAATATGATATATATATATATACACACAGAGTCAGTCTCCCGTAAGGGGGTCCTCATTTTAGTTAGAATGTGGACCTCCTTATTTCTCCCATTTTCTTATCGAATTTCGATGATCCGAGCTGCTCAATATGTTCAGAATGTGATTTTAAAGGTACCCATGAGAAATCGGGAAAAAAATGACCAGAAAGGGCTTAATTTGAACAGTTTTAATTTAAACCATTCGATAAAAAACAAACAAAAACTGCTCGGATGAAGCCTTTCTCGGTCTTTTTTTTTTTTGCTGATCTTTCGCGAGTACCCTTAAAATCACGTTCTGAACACATTAAGCGGCTCGGATCATCGAAATTCGATCGGGAAAGGGAGGTCCGCATTTTATTAAAATGAGGTGGTCCTTAGAAGAATGGGATCTGGTTGACCATGTTCCCAGAAAAAAGATACTTTTGAGAAACGACAAAGTGCTGTGATCTACATGAAATGCTGTGAAGAAGTGTGATTTTACAATAGACACCCGAGATAAGTTTTTGCATGATATCTATATAATAAGGGAGGTCTGAGTTTGAATCCAAAAGACAACCAATGCTCAGATTTGTCTCCTGCATAAATCTACACCCTTCATTCTACAATGGCAAGCCTGTAAATACAAAGACTTGATTGGGTGAAAGTATATAATGACAGATTTTTGGTAACGGTAATAATATTCACGGGACTTTATTGGGCAAAGATTTGATTTTTTTTATAAAAAAAAAAAAAAAAGACTTGATTGCCAAAGACTTGATTGACAAAGACTTAGTTTATGGGAAGTTTTTGATTTTTTTAATGAACAATTTTTGGTAATGAATGATTGCCGATTATTGGTAATGAAAGCTTGATTGGGTTTTGATTCTCATTTTCAGTTTTGCTAAATGCATTTTTGGTAAGTTTGAACAAGTAAATGTGGGAGAGATTTTTGGTAAATGCATCATTGACATTTACAGAAGGATTAAAATGGTATGTTTGGTACCCAAAATCACAGAATAGCCAGCGACATATTTGAAAAGAATTAATGAAAGGAAACCTAAATACTCATTCCGATTAAAAAGAAAACATTTGGCCCTTCTAATTAAAATTCAATTCGTATATTATCTCCAAACGTTTGAAATCCCAAGATTTATGGGATTGGTTATAAACTGAAAAGGAGAATACATACATATATGGTAATCCATATATAATTGAAAAGTAATCCATAGCAATTGATTTAGCCTTTTTACTAGAGAATGGAAATATGAACCAATAAAATCTGCCTATTAAATATCGGAATGTAAACGGAGCAAACCAAAAATGGATTGTTCCGTGAGTAAAGTATATCATTTAAAAATGGATGGTTTAAACATGAATAAGTATATCATTTAAACCCTTCAAATTAAACTGGTAAATCAAAAATCTTAATTTCAAACTAATTATGTTTCCTTATTTCCCTAATTATCTTATAGGACTTTATTTTGAATCCCCACCAGATCAAAATTCCTTCAATCACTATCACTAATCAGTTTCATTCCCTAATCATAATAGGACTCTTAATCTATTATAAATCTCATGATTTCGAATCTAATAGCATGATTTACGTTTCCCAAAAATATCTTCCCAAATATACGAGTTCCCTTCTTCTCTTCCTCTTCTCCAGCACACACAGATTAACCATTTTCCTCCTTCAAACCACAAACTCAAGCAACAAGATTCACGCCATTGAATAGCAGTTGAGTTGTGAAAATTACCAGGTTTTATTTCCTCTCTCCCCCTCTCTCTCCCTCTCCCTCCCTACCTCTTAAAATTTGTGCGTTCGAGCCGTGCCTTCAAGTATGAACATGCACTAGACACACTCACGTTGTGGCATTGGCGTGTGGAACTTTAACTGTATCGGAAACCTCTCCTTAATGTTTTCCCTTCTTTTTGGTTGTAGTTTTCCAGGTATGTTGATTAACTTGACTGAATTTTGATTCTCAGTACGTAGAAGTGGCAAAAATCCAACTCAAAAATCCAGCGATCTCACAAGTACAAAATTACTACCAATTTAGCGAAAAAGCCCTCTACCCTTACCTTTTGCCGAAAAGTGTCGCAAAGGCAAACATATTCTTGACTTTAGCTTAACCAAATTGTTAACACTCAATTAAAGTAGAAGTCGACTTGGCATAATTGTTATTCCCTGAAGATCATGACCACTTATCATATAGATTTGTTGTTTCTCTTGCCCCATTTTCAGGTTGCAGAGATGTGAACCCTATTGGCATACAATATAACATTTTGTTTAGGGCATTGTAATTGTGTGTTAGATGTGTGTAAAATAATCTTTTCTTATTTATGCCTTGAGAGCAGCAAGGGGTGAATGATAGAAAACTTATTGACGATTGAATGTGATCCAATAATGCAAGGGCTAAATAAATACTTCAGATTGAGATTGAATTGATTTCTATGTATGTTGTCACTCTTAAATTTTTAGGGTCGTAATTTGTGTCCAACGTGGTTTGGTTGGAGTTGCATTATTGTGGGGAGAGTAATTTTTAGGCATCTCTGATTCAACATGCAAACTTTTTCTTGGCAAGGTGAATAGAAATGAGAGGTTGTGTACATGCGGAAGTTAGGGATTAATAAATGTTTTTTTCGTTTATAATTTGATGAATCAAGTTAACCAGATCAGTGAGTATACTTGCTATTTTTTTGGTTGGACAGGGGATTGAGATATATATTGCACGTAATCACACTATTGATCTGCGTGTACTGAATGCACGGGCATGCACTATCATGTATTTTTCACTTTTTAAGTTTTTGAAAGAAGTAGAGGATCTGTGACAAAATTTAAAAGGTCTTTCAAGGCACATGGGTATTGAATCTGTCATGATTTCTTTCTGTTTTTCTGCTATTCTTACATGTCTTAGTTGAGTTATTTGAATTTTCTTTTTGAGTAAGTATCTCCTTCTTTGATGTGTTTAGAGTTGCAAGATGAGCATTGAGAATGAAATTAATACGCTTCCAGAGATTAATTGTGTTGAGACGCATGCAGATAATCAAATATCAGTTGTAGAGCAGAATATGGAAGTCGACCAACTAATTGGCAAGCATTCTTTCCACGACAAGAATATCTGTGTATACCATATAACCTGCGATTTTAATCTTGCTGATGTTAAAATATATATACTATTCAAAAATACTGCAATATTTTCAGGTGAACATTTAAATGTGTGTCCCACATCTAAAAGAGTTAGCTTGCATGAGAATGCAGTAAAAGCAAATGAAGAACAAAATATTGAGATTGAACCAATAAATGATATGTATTTATAGAATTCAATACAACAACAAAAAAGTAGTGTTTGAAAATATATTCATTTTAACCTGAATTTAAAATAATCAAACCCAAATTAGTTTGCACATAGGTGTGGAAAATAATCTGCAGCTGCCAACCGAAATAGTTTAGTCTCAAGGGGATGCTCAAAGATTAAGTGGAGTGTCAAATTTCAATGGTAACTCATCAAATGGTAAGCACTGTATATTTTGTTATTAGCAATTTTATTTTTTCATTTTTTTCAAATGTCGTTTTGTTCATCTCTATATTTTGTTAAATGTTGATGTCCCTTATCCCCATTTTTTGACTTTCATCCAAATGGTAAATGATACGAAGGTAGAATTCATCTTAAAATGTGTCCCCTTATATCTGAAGAAATTAATGTCAAAGGTAAATACTAAAAAGCTGTATATAAATCACAATATATAGAATTAAAATAATATAGTAATACTTTTATTTGTGATGTTGTGCCAGAATAATGGGGTGCAAATACTCAAAGACTATATTTCTCAATTTTATGAATGCTCATACGTGTTCATTATTCGTGCTCCAAAATTTGGATGCCTTGAACATTGTGCCCCTGTGGTGACTTTTGTATTAAAAGTTGATTGGTCGGAAGAGTGTTGGCACATTTTCAAAGGTAATAAGTTGTCTTTTTATTTAATTGCCAGTTCATATTTATTTGTGATGAATTTAATTCTTATTCTTATTTATGTAGGAAAGTCGAGGATTGGGAAAGAGACAATGAGGTCGTCGTGATAAGAGTTTTGTTAAGACATTGAAAATATCATAATGACATTTTATTTGTTAGCTTAAGTTTTACAAAAATATATTTGATTTGACAGTATTTAATTTTTATTACGTGTGTTGGGGGATTTATGAATTTTGGAAATTTGTGTAAAACTTCAATATTATTTACACCTTGATTTGTCCTGCACATATACCAAAGTTTAGTTTGATCCTCCCTTTGCGCATTGTTTGACCAATAGTCTTAGTTGTCTTCAAAATGTGTTGAGTCGTGCCTTTAGGCACGAGCATTCGCTAGTAGTTTTATGGATGTAGGAGAGTTCCAACTTTTTGAGCATTTTAAATGTTTTTTTTGGAGACAATTGTTGGAACTTTTATGGGTCTATCTTAATAGTATTGTGAGAACTTAGAACTATAAGTCTAATTATTTCGGTTGTGAATTATAATTAATGATCGTTAAGGTAATTTACATTTGGTACACAATACTTTAGAAAAATAAACAGACTTATTGGACGAGTTTGGAAAATAAAATTTAAATTGGACAGAGCTTGTGATTATTATTAAGACTCCGTTCCAGAACACCTTCTTAAAAAATAAGTACTTATTTCACATTTTCAAACTCAAAAATAATTTAAATGAAAAATAATTTTTTAATTTTTTTTTGCACCGTATTAAAGATGTCATTGAGATCTTTCAAACAAGATTCATATTGTATATTTTTAGATTTCATTAAACCCTTTAATTTTGAGCTTAAAATTACCTTCTTAAAAAATAAATACTTGTTATCCGTTCTGAAACGGGACCTAATTGAAGCCCGATTATTTATTGGTCGGACTTGGTGCGACCGAGTCTGTTATTATGTAGTGTAAGCCCGGCCCGGCCTGGCCTGATGTCTGTGCAGCCCTAATCTGATCTAATGCTTTTTTCCCTATTCGCAAAGCGAAGACCTTCCATCTATCTACACTTGGCAGTTTGCGCACTCTCTCTGTCATCCTCACACCTGCACTGATGTCTCTCCCGACGCCTACCGATCGGCCATCAAAGCCGTTCACATGGAAGATTGAAAACTTCTCGAAGCTGAAAACTAAGAAGCTCTACTCTGACACCTTCTCCTCCGGCGGATACCAATGGTACTCTTTTGTCCTTCACTATTTTTTCTATCTATTGCTTATACTTGGTCTTGACCTTTAATTTGTTTATAACCCTCAAACCATCTCCAATCCTTACCATTTTTTTCTTCCCGAACCCAAAATCCGAGTAAAAACGCTAAGAATCCTGCTGTTGTTTGTTGTTTTCTAGTTTCTGTCGTTGAACTTCAGTTGTTTGTGAACCCCTAGGGGTTGGCGTAGTGGTTAAGGCCTGGGACTTAGGTTTGTTTCCTCCTAAGGTCTCAGGTTCGAAACCTCTCTCAGGTGCTATCAACTCATTTGGAGCTATTCGTTCGGAGCATTAATTTGCTCCGGCACCGAGGGCCCCACTAGTGGGCGGTGGGTTTATGATCCAGGATTAATTAAGGTGCCCATAAGCTGGCCCCGACACCTGGTTACAGGAGGAGGAAAAAAAACTTACAGTTGTTTATGCCCAGTTTAGGTTTGGTAGGCTGCGTTGGGTTTGGTTTGGTTGTATTCAAGGCCGTCCCCTTGATTTTTTGTGGGTTTATTAATAAGATCTGTTCCAAAGAAAAAGAAACACTAAAAATCCGGCCTTCACCCTTTTTTTTAATATAAACTCAAAATTTGAGTAAAAACCTTTAAAACCAAGCCCACTCCTTGACTCAATCCTATACTAATTTGAGTTTTACTCAAATTTTTATTCAAATCAATGGGAGTCTCATATTTTTACTCATATTTTGCAAGGCTATTTCTCCCTCTCAATTACAATCATGCCATTAATGAGGATTTTACTCAAATTTATGTTTAGATTGTAGTTCGTCGATTGGAGTGTTTTATATCAAATGAAGATTTTACTAAAAAAAAAATTAAAAAATGAGTAAGGGCAGGAGATGCTCTAATGGCATGCTTTTTGCCTACCCTTTTTGAGTTTTACCCAAAGTTGTCAATACCGTACCGGCCAGCGTACCGTTTTCGCTACTGGAATAGTACGTACCGGTACCGAGCTGTATCCCGGTACCGTTCCGGATTTACCGCAATTAATATTATCTATATATATGTATATATATATATATATATATATATTTAATATATATCTACCATGTTGCAAAATTTTAAGTATAAACATAAACAAAATGTTAAAGAGAGAGAGAGAGAGAGAGAGAGAGAGAGAGAGAGAAATAAGGTAATTTTGTACCGGCCGGAACACTGGAAAATGTCCGGAACAGACCGGTATTGGCCGGAATAGGCCGGTATTTCAACCGGAACGGAACATGACTCTTTGCGTTCCGTTTACGCACCTACCGGCCGGTACGGAACGGATTTGACAACTTTGGTTTTACCCAAACGAGGGGTAACTCAAATCCAAACCCTTTTTATCAACATCTCTTTTCACTTTCTTATTATTTACATATGTGACATTTTGACCCAAATTTTGGAGAGAAAACATGAAAAAAACCCATAGATATTGGTGAAAGTAAGGGTTTAGCATTGAGGAGGGCATACACAAATAAATTTTTGACCCAATTTTTTATCCAAATTTGGGGGAAAAGATAGGTCAGGGCTGTCAGTATTTACTGTTTTTTGAGTGTTGTGGGTGCAGGCGGGTGCTCATATATCCAAAGGGGAACCACGCCAAATATTTATCAGTGTATTTGGAAGTCAAGGATTCAGTGACCTTGTCAAATGAGCGGAGTAAATACGTCCGATCCAGCGTATCCGTGATCAATCAAAATGATAACGCATTGACAGTGAGGAAAGGTAAGGTTTTGTGGTGTTTCTATGCTAATTCATTTGATTGTACTACTATTAGACTGCGTTTCCCCTGAATTTTGTCATCAGCATTTTTGTTAGTTTGCTTTGTCAAATCTTGTGCGTTAGTAACTCATTTGATGAGAGGAGCCCAAACAAAAGTAAAAAGTTGCATCCCAAAGCACCCCCCACCCCCCACCCAAAAAAAAGACACTAAAGATGAAAAAAGTTCGATAATGTAGTTTGGCCTTTTCTGGATTTTTCAAACTTCGATCCATATTTGCATACTTTTTTTTTTATTTCTCTCATCAAAACAAATGATTATTCTAAAATTTTGACGAAAAGCTAACAAAAAGTTCTACACATTAACAAGAACACCAACAATACCAACTGCCTTGAAGAATGATTTATTTAGGGGAACCTCTCCCTTAAGGTTATGTTTCCTGTGTCTTTTACACGATTGCATACTTATCTCTTTAACAAACCAATTTCTTTATCTCATTAGCTTGTTACATAAACGAAATAAAGCGGCAAACATGTTTATGCTTGTTAAGAGTTCAGACCAAGCTTAAGCCATGTTTGGTTTACATGTATTATGTGCTTATTTTGAGTCCGATGCACCCAAAATAAGACAATCGGACAGGATAACCAAACAGGCCCTTAGAACAACTCATTACGATAAACTTATACCCTTAAAAAAGCCAGTCGCTTGAGCTCGACTTGTGATTGGCTCGATTACCAGACGGCTCATTCACAGCCCTATTTGTATAACTAGAGTACATAGAAAAATTATTTAGTAGGATGAACTTCTATGTCTATGAGATCATTTGTCCTTCCAATTATTCATTTGCAGAAGTAAATATTACTATGTAACTCGTGGGAAATGCGGAATTTCTTCTTCCTAAAGACTTCCGTCCCTGTAATAGTAGATGGTACGCGAAAAGACGAGTATCCATGGTTTCATTTTACAAATATACTGAAATTGTAGTGATTCTGAGTAATATTGGACGAAGCAGTCACAGAATACTTGACCCTACCTAATTCTAAGTTAACCGAGTTGTTCATCTATATTATTTAACACCTACAAGGGCCGTTGGAACAAGGGCCCCAAGGGCTGCCAATTGTCAAGCCAAAGGAATGTGGGTCCCATGTGGCATAGGGCACAAAACAACATAGCGCAATCCAAGATAACAGGTCACATCTCTCATTTCACTCTACAGCGATTGAGATGATAGATAGCTCATTTCGTTGCTTCCTCGTTACATATTCAGCTCTTTGCTGAACCCTTTCATTGTACTTCTATTATCAACCATCGAGATCTTTTCATGAACGCTGTCCATGCAGAAAAAAGATAATTTGAAAAGCCTTCTGGAGCACCAAGTGTTTCTCTTATATAACCACTTCAAAGTTCAAACAGCTTGACTTTTATGGGTTCAGCCCATCAAGATTCTTTCCCTGATCATTCCATGTGTAGTTTCCTAATTTATTTGATTGTCCCTGCCATTTTGTGAAATCTTCGCATGTTCCTTTCATGGTTCTTCAAAATTACTTAAGTGATGATGGTGATTGCTTTTGGCGTTATTGAAACACCATCTTGACGCAGTTCCGGGGTGTCACAGTTGGAGCTTTATGGTGGCAGTAACCAGAGACGTGAATTTTTTCTCAAATTTTGCACACCATGGGAGAAAAATAATTGATATCTATGTTTATTATTCAAAATCACATTTGTTGGACATTAAAATGGTGTTTGGCCATGTTTCTTTAGTTTCTATATTGTTGTAGTATTCTCAGTAAAATATAGTCTTTGCCTTTTGATATTGTGAATCCCGCTTCGAGAATAATTGGGTCTGTGTTTTCTGTTGGTAACAGCTTCAAACGGACGGCTACCACCATTACGTAATGCCCATATACCTGTGTAGTTTTGTCACAAAGCTATATTGTCGTTTTAGGGACTCAGCACCCACCCGTACCATTACCTAACTGCCGGTACTGATATGTAACACCCGTTTTTCAAACCGTAGAGACAAAACACTTCGATACACATAGCTGCATCCGTTGATTTTACGACTGCGGGAATTCGAATTAAACGATTAACATATATTTGTTTAGTTTTTTTAGAAACCTTATGTTTATCACTAAAATTTCTCGTGAACTGCTTGCTGTGATTTTACACGCACGAATGGTAGAGTAAGAGACCAGACCACCTTGCAAGAGGTGATGTTTAGCCCATCCATGAAAAGGGCCTTAAGCAACAACTTACCAACAAGGTGTAACCCAGGCATTGCCTTAATAAGAGGTAGACGGCACAAATAAAGCCACTTCTTGGTCTTTATCACTACCTATTCATTGTGGGTTGGTTCTTCGTTAATCATGTCACAAGTTCCATATAGATTGCGACGTTAGTTACATTCCGACCCATTTTAGTTGTCTCCATTTTATATTGTTTGTTACCGTTTTTCCTCTACTGCCATTTGTTGAATGAACCTTGAATCAAGTCCCAAATTTATCTGTTACCGATTCACTCTGCGTATCAACTCATGAGACCACTTGTTGAACTACTTGCTGTTCTGTACTTCAAAATTTGTGTCTAAAGTGTTCCCTTTAACAAATATATAGCGTATTTTTGTAAAATTTGTTTTGACCTGCGGCAAAATTTGGTAACTTACATATTTGTTTTTTGCCTTTGAATCTAATTTTGATGCCGGCCAAGATGCACAAAAGGATGATTGGGGTTTTTATGATTTCTTGTGTCTTAAAAAACTGAATGATCCCGGACAAGGTTTTCTGCTGAATGACACCATCATAATTGAAGCTGATGTTACTGTTCTCAATCCCCGCAACTCAAAACCGGAGACTGTTGAGAATAGCAATCCTGAAGAGGAGGCTCAACTTCCGTCCTGTGATAATAGCTCAGGAAAACTAGAAGCTGACATTACTTCTCCTCAAAGTACTCTCCAATCAACTTTGGGTTCCCAAATAGCCGATGGTTCAAGCGAAGCAACAGCTACCGCGGGCAAAGTCAGGTTTTTGTCATACTGGGTTTCTTCAGAGGGATGCCAATTACTTAAAAAGATCCACGGCCTTCACAAGGGCACTTTTGTCAATTTCTCAATGAAAGGTCAGGCTTTGCAAACTGCGCAACTCGAGTCGTTTGCTTCGTTCATTGCCTCGATGTCATCCACTAAGGTAAGCGAAGTGAATGCGGAAGCATTGCGATGGGCTGCCATTATAGAGAACTATGAGCAAGTAGGGCTGGACTTGAGGTGGCTGGAGCAGAGGCTAGAGGAAGCAAAGGGAGTGAAAAAGCACTCGGAGTTGGTCAACATTGTTGAATCCCGTGGAAGTTCTTTGGAAGTGGCTCGAGCCAAGGTTCGTGAGCTCGAAGAAGGGCTTGCCAAAGCTAAGGCGGAAGTAGAGGCGATGTCTCGGGACCTGCCCAAATCACTGGGAGTGAATGATTTTGTGCTTAAGGATATTGTATAGATGACAGTTCTGAAGAAGCTTTAAGTATTTCAGTATGAACACGGTGTGAGTTGTGGAGACAAGAGGACCGAGTAAGTTGATTGTAAAAATATGTAATCAGTTAAATGTGAGGTGAATCTGTTAATGTCAACAGACGTGTGACTACTCTGTAACTCGAAAAGTATGTATATTATGGTGTGTTCATCCACAGATCGCAACGTTTGGCCGATTGTTGTTTGAGTGTGAATGCTGCTTGCAGTTGAACTTGTGGTCAAAAAATTGGTTACAGAAGAGTAGAACTTCTAACTATTTTCCCAGCATTTTTGAATTGTTTTGTTGATCCCTTGGGGAAAAGTAGAAGTCAAAAACCAACCAAGCGAAACTTCTCAATCCATTTCTTTACAGCTTTTTCGAACAGAGTTTTGATCCATATGGTGCTGTTTGTTATATATTGGGAAATTTCAAAAATAATGAGTAGAATTGAAATAGGCCCCACCACAAAAATGCAATAAGTCAATAAAGTGCCAAACGGGGATTTAGGAACTTCAAAGGAGCACCTCGACAGAGTCCCCTAATTAGTGCGTAATACATTCAGCATATGATAAAAGTATCCACTAAAATATCAGTTTCAAAGCCGTTTAAACAAACAAAGACCCGCAAGAATAACTAACATTCTGAGCTGTGAAAATTCGTTGAGCTAAATTTTGAACTAAGAATTGGTTTGGATTCCCCTAACTAGGAAACCTTCAAAAAATGGCGTATACCACTGTTTACGGCGAGCATATGGTATTCTTTAGTAAAAGGTGAAAGAATAATTCATTTTGTGCTAACCGCGCGGCTGAGTGATTTTAGTGGTGCTCTGTAAAACTCAATATATAAGCCTCTTTCTCTCTCCTCATGTATACCTTGTCACTGTGGGACAAACAAACTGTTACTCTCTCCCCCAAATTCCCAAAACCCCTTCTTCCCATTTCACTAATCTAATATGAAGAGATCATCTTCATTTTCACACCGCCTCCTACTTACATCATCACCACCCCCGGGAATCACATCGCCCCTGAGCTCCTCCCCCTGGCAACACCACCACCAGCCGTTCCGCTGTTTTTCATCAAACCGCTGCAAAATCGTCAGGTAGAAGAGGTCGAAAAAAATCCTTTCCTCCCTCCATGTATATGGTTTTTGTTGACGAGTTTTGAGGCATTTCATAAGCAACGCTGAACCGGTAGTTTCCGGCATTCATCCGAAAGATGGTTTAATTGTGCAGGGCTGAACAAATTTTGCTCATGATCCAAGGAAACAGTTGTAGGAAATGTTTTACAGTTCATGTAAAAAATATGCCATACCTAGCAGATTGATTTATGTCCTCACTTCACAGCATATGATTGATTCTGCTCAAATGTCTCTCTCTCTCTCTCTCTCTCTCTCTCTTTGTTTAATTACTGCTAATTGTGTATTCATTTGGATAATCAACAGAGTTTGTTTCAGTTCATCTGTTTTGAGCCAAAGAATTTTCCACGCTGCATGTCTAAATGTGACAAAATCAAAAAACCCAAATGTTGCTCTTCTAAACTGTATATAACCAGACGAGTTTTAGTTTAAACTGAGAATTGGAACGGTATTCTTGCAAAAGGCGAAACTGAACAGTATTCTTAAGTAAAAGGCAAAAGAAAAGTGCACGGTATTCTTTAGTAAAAGGCGAAAAGGCGAAAGAATAGTAAAATATAAGACAAAAGAAAAGTGAGTATAAAGAATAATTTGCTTTGTACTCCCCGCTCAGCTTCATTACTGTAAGGTTCTAAGCTCGTGAAAATCTGCTGCGTAAAAATTTGAACTAAGTAATGTTTGGGGTTCCCCTAAAAGGAGAAACCCTCCGAGAAATAGCGTATGCCGCTAAATGCAGCGAACACGCGATATTCTTTAGTAAAAGGCGAAAGAACACTTCACTTTATGCTCATCGCACGGCTGCGTGATTTGTCAAGGCAGTGGAAGTCCCATTATATAGGCCCCTCTCTCTCTCCTCACGTCTGCCTTTGGTCGATGTGGGACTAACAAACTGTTTCTCTCTCTCTCTTAAACGACTAACCCCTCATCTTCTTCCTATCTCGCCCCAAAGTTGAACGCCCCCGCCCCACCCCACCCCACCTTTACTTGATGGAACTCAGAGTTTTCTTTCAAAGCATTCACACTTTCTCTCTCCTTCCCAATCTTTTATTGATCCAAATTGCATCAAGCCTCAAATCATTGCTTTGGGTCTGCAAAGGGCCAGTTGAAACAAAGTTTGATGTTGAGTTCTGCTCACCCTTTCTCTCTCCTTCCCAATTTTTTATTGATCCAAATACAAAGGCCAGTCATAATTTTTCTTTTTTTTTTTGTATCGTTTAACAGATCTCAATGAAATCTATCAAACAAGATTCATATTGGTAGAAAAATTATTTGCGTAAATACATAATTTTTAACTTGAAATCGCCATCCTTTTCTAAAAGTTCTTTTTTTAAGAAATCGGAACGGAGTGTAACGCCCCGAATTTTGGGTACGTTAAATAAAACATTTTATTATAAAAACGAAGCGAGTCCAGCTCGTTATTACATCATAAACCTTACAAAAGTACTTTTATTCAAATAACAGAGGGATCTAGGGTTCCTAACTACAATTTTTCTTGCTTCTCCATTCTAGCCCGCTTCTCGACTCCGAACGCCTCGAAAGTGAATAGTTCGTCCTGTTCGTCTATCAATTCTGACATATTATACCGGCGTCGCCACCCATATAATATGACAGGGTCACCACAAGGCAACACCATGAGCTACGAAGGCTCAGTAGTAAAATCCTCGTACTTGCATCGATTTCCACATGATAAGCACATAAGCAGTGATAAAAAGACAATAGTGCTAACACTTTCACAATTGCTTGTAACTACCGTTGGTGTCGACTCGTCGTAAACCATGTTGTTATTACCCTTTTTCAAAAACACCTTTTTAACTCACCCAACCTCGATTCCGCCGTTCTGTGTTCCCGAGTATCTTCACAATGGTTCCGCCGCACCGGATTCCCATTGGCACACATTTGCATTGGCTTCTCTCCGCGGATAACCAAGCTATACCTCACCATGGTTCCGCCGGTCCGGTTTTGTCACGACCCTGACCCGTCCCTTGAGGTCTTAATCATGACAAATGCCAGTGATTTCTCACTAAGGCCAAACCACAAGCCAAAATCATCTAAGCTAGCAACAATCAAAGGGACTAACATAACAGCGGAAGCAAAAGATGATCTTCTATTGACAACGAACCAAAGTCTTGCTTAGGTTTTACAAACCAAAAGTGTAAACCTCCCAGAGCTGGCGTGCTTACATACAAAGTCAAAAGCTAACCAACTATATACAAGCTAAGTGTCTACAAGCATAACTTTCTTTCTTTCACAAGTTTCCAAAAATTCACACATCCCAAAAGTGAATACCACGCCCCCTACGCTTCGCTTCCTGAAAGGTGGAAAAGAAAATCCATAAGCTAAAGCTCGTGTGAATGATTAATACTTAACTCACATGCCTTCCATGGATATCACAAAATAATTTGATAACAATTCAAAACAAAGCACTCAAAACCATAAGCCAAATATAATGCACATTCCGCTATTCAAAATTTGAAAGCTACCGGGCGTCCCCGGTAGTGGATAAGCCAGACGTCTATGCATTATCCCAAATCACAAACCAACCTCAAACACCCTTGCTAGCCATTAAGCCGTCCCCTAGCAAGACCGGACGTTGGGAATGCCATTAAATAGATTCGCAAACATTTCAAAAATAAATCCACCTTCCATTGGTATCCATGGAGTATACATTTATAAACATGTTCGAATAAGATCGATAAGAAAACAAGTTCAAAGCATGTGTCTAGGTATTAATCACTCACCTCAGCTCTACGTATCACCCGAGCTTCCTAAAACAATTAGGCAACAAAAACATAATTAGAAGATGTCTAACGAGTCTATTTTTAATGAACATAAGATCCTAGAGTGAAAGATATGAAGTTAAACGACCAATCTCAGGAAACAATTTCAGAATCTGTAATTCCATCAATTTCAACTTAAAATCTGACTTTGCACGGGAAGAACCAAGACACAATCTTCATGCATTTTTTTAGGTCTACGAGTCTAGGTTCAAAATCAGAAATCGGATCGCAATTTCATCACCCGAGCTCAAAATTATGGCCGTTTCCCTAACACGTGTCTGTGCAGTCAGCACAGTCCGAAAACTGCGCACCACAAGGTCACGAATTTTTACAGAATTCAATACTTAAAATCTGGTCCTGAAATTTTTACCATAGCTAAAGGACTCATAGAGGAACTCTCTATAAAAATTTCATGATTTTTGGAGCTTAGGAATTGCCTCAAAAAAAATCCACAAAATCAGGACAGACATGGAATTTCTACTCAGCAGATTTCCTGATTTCAACCCAAACTTCGGAAAATCACTATAAATTGAATTCTCAACGGTTTGAGGTGATTCCAGCGGCAAAAGAACGATCTTTAAGTCTACTTTCTAACTTATGAAGGAACCAAAACCTAATTCAAAGTTTACGGATGAGAAATTACGTAAAAACTGAGACCCAGTTAGCTGTCAGGAAACTGTTATGTACACATGCTTCATACACGAAATTTTGCTACTTCAATCCAACAAAATTCATCAACTAAACATGAAATACAACTACTAAAGCATGGAATTCAACATATAAAACATGAATTCAAGTAGGAGATATAAAAATTACCAAGTTAGATGTTCAATTCAAGGCAAATAGGATTTCCCCAATTTTTCCTTCTTCTTCTCCTTCTTTTCTCTCCCTCTCTCTCCTTCTCTACGTTTTTTTTGATGAGAACAAAGAAAGAAACGTGAAAGACTTGCTTTGTGTGCTTGACTTGGGAAAAATTATTGAGTGCATGTGTGCCCCATGCCAACTTATGTTCTAATTTTTGTTTAACAAGCAAATTAAGCCTAATTTCACATATCAAGCCTTAAACATGTCACATAATTAACATAAACCATAATTAAAAACTAGGGGTATTACAGGTTTCCCATGGGAACACACACAACCTCACAATGGTTCCGCTATTCCGGATTTCCATTGGAACACACACACACTCACGTAATACCCTCGAGATGGTCATTACGTAGTTTCGAAAATATTTTCCAACCGGGAAAATACAACATCCTTGTTAAACACACCCTAGGTGCCATGTTTCTACTTTCTTGGTTTTTCGTGTCTCGTTCTCATACAAGACTCCGCGTGTGAGACTTTATATACAACATGCATTCAATCCAACTTTGAAATAGTACAATAAGAACATCTAAGTAACATAGCATGCTTGAATTCTATAAACGACATAATCATACATTTTTACTTTTTCATCTACAATCAAGTAACTTTTTAAACTTTTGAAAAGTAAGTAGAGATTTCAAGTAGCAAGGCTATAGCTATTTATTGAAAATAAAGTAAGCACTTGGAAAAATAGGTAAGGATCACTACCGTTCTTCTAGGCGGTGTCGGCTATGGAAAGTTGGCCGTCGGTTTTGAAATCGGCGGCGTAACGGCGTCCGGTTTGCTTCGAAAGGAAAAGAATTGTATTTCTTTTCCTAGAAACAACTTCCTAACCTTAGTTAAGCTACTTTAAGGATCGATGGGTGGTTTTGGAAGTGGTTTGGTGGTTTCGCTCAAGAACACTCAAGAACAAAGAAAGTTCTTGAACTTTGGACAAGAATACTAGAAATTCTAGAGAGAAGGAAGAGCAATACTTGAGGTGTGAGTTCAAGGCATGGAATGGCTTGCTATTTATAGGCAAACTTTGGCTCCCTCTCCTCTCTCTTGGCCGGCCCCCCTCTCTCTCTCTCTACTTCAAATTTTGACACATGTAAAGCCATCTTTGAAAGATCAAAGGAGAATCCTAGGGTTGCATGGCTAGGGTTTGTACTAGATTTGATTCTTTGAACCAATTGGATGGTGGAGATGAGAATTGTACAAGATCTAAGGGTTTAAACCATTGAAAGGTGTTCAAAGGAGTACAATGGAGGTTAAGATTGCTTGGAAGAATATAAATCTCAAAGATTGGAAGTACATTGGTGATTCAATGCCAAGTACACAACAAATCTCCCTCCTCCTCTTCTCCCAACCGGCCCCCCCTCTCTCCCTCTCACTCTCTTGCCAAGTGTACTATATATATATATATATACATGCATATAATTTTAAGTAAACAATTAAATTAGTAGTACTTTTGGTACAAAAAATCCATATAGACTAAAAAGGTTAGGATTTTTCATAATTAGGCATATGGTACTTTGAAAGATTCACCCTATTGTCCAATGGGTAAAAATTCCCCTAATTTCTATTATCCAATGGATAATACTCCCTCCGTCCCAAATTGATTGTCCCGTCCGCAAAACGGAGTATTAAAAATAATGCAATTTTTTCAAGAAAAAATTCAAACTTTTTTTACAAATTAAAAATACTCATTGATATCTAGTAAGTTGTTGAAAAACTTTTGATTTTTTCTTGCAAAAATTGTATTATTTTTAACACTCCGTTTTGCGGACCGGACAATCAATTTGGGACGGAGGGAGTAGCTATTAGGTCACTTTTAATATTAAAATAATAAAAAGTACTATAAAGTAAGTATACTTTTAATATAAACAAATAGGATTCTATTATCCAATGGGTAATAATTTTCCTAACATTTATTGTCCAATAGACAAAGAATATAACCAATTTGATTAAAAGAAAAAGAATATTAAAATTCTTAGTCTAGGGTTCAAAAGGTTCAAAAGTTTCAACGAGGGGCAAAACGGTCATTTTACGGTGACTAGATGACTTCCTAGTTTAGTTTATCTAACCGGAGGGTTAGAAACTAACTAAGCTTGCTAAGTAGGACTAAAGTGAAAATTGAAGGGCTAAAGCGTAATTACAACAATTACAGGAATTTAAAATTAAATCGAAGCAGATTCAAGTAATCAATAAAAATTCAAATATTTAACGAAATTTTCACTGACCGAAAATCAGGGTTGTTACACGGAGCCTAATTATCCCATTGGATAATTTTCCTGGTGTGAGAGTGGATTAAGTTAAGAGCAATTCGAGTGCGAAAGGAGAAATCAAACACGAGATAATAACGAGATTTTAGGAATCACCACCGACGCTTTCTCTCTCTACCTTATCTTCTCCTCCTTCTCTCTATACTTCTCCAGTCCAGCGGCTAGGTTTTTCGTCCGGGGGGTGGGGGCTGCCCCATCCTCTCCTCCACCCCCCACCTCCCTCGCCCTCCTCCTCTCCTCCTCTTCTTCTTCCCCCCTTCCTCCAATCGTTTCTTTCCCCGTTCTCCCTCACTCGTCCGTTTTTCCCTTGTCTTCCGTTTTCTAGATCTGGTGGTCAAGCTGCTATGGCGGTTCCCCGTTCCAGTGTTCGACTTTTTCTGGTTCTGGCCGGAGCAAGTAGGCGGCTTGCAGTGGTCCGACGAGGTTAAGCCCCCCGTCTGTTTCTTTGTCTCTGTTTCTGTTCCGGTGGTTGGGCCTTTGTGGCGGCTCCCCATCTTCAGCTTGGTGTCTCCGGTTTGGATCGGAGCAGGGAAGGCGGCTAGTGGTGGTCCGGTGGGCGGCGGTCGACAGTGCACCTTAATAAGGTGTAGGTGAGGTTGGGTTTGGGCTCTTTTTTATTTTCCGGCCGTTTTTTTTATTTTCTTTCTTCTACCGGCCATTTGGGTCTCCCCCGAATCGGTCCGGTCTTGTACCAGTTTGGTTTCCCCAGATCTGGTGTGGTTGAGGTGGTGGGCGAATAATCCGGCGCCTTTTGAGGAATGGTCCGTTGATGGTGGTATGTTGGTGTTTGTTTGGGGCTAATGGTGATTCGGTGGTGTAACAGGGGTTGGTGGTGGTTCGGTGGTATTGGTTTGGCAGCAAAACAATTCGGCTGGAAAAAGACTGGTCTTCTGTCGCCGTGGCCGGTGACCCTTGTGGATTTATCCATGAGAGCAGTTAGCTTGTAGTTGATATTGTTGTTGTTTGCCATTTAGATTTCAGCTGTGTTTAGTTTTTCGGGTTTGAACTGTGGATCTTTTGATCCTCTGTTATCTATACTTAGATTGGTTCTTGTGTACCGACAATTTCGCCGGGCCTGCTTCGGCAGTATGTGCCTGAGATCGAAGTTTAAGTAGCTTTGGTTCTTTTCTGTATCTTTTCTGGAATCCGTATTGCCCGATGGGCTTATGACATTTTCAAAAAAAAAAAAAAAAACACGAGATAATAACGGACTCGCATTAGTTTATCCCCTAGACCTTTATCCCCCTTTATTCTCCATTGCCAAACGGGTCGCAAGCGTAAGATCAATGTGCATATTTTTCTAATTTTAACAAATCATTTTCTATTTTTTCCTATCACACGACAGAACAACTATACTTTACCTTGAATTTCAATCCAACAAACCACAATAAGATCCCATATTCAATAAATTTTCGTATTACAATTTATAGGTTTTTGTGAAATTGTTTATACTAAACTATTTTTTTTTTGGTCAGAAATTAAGTTATTTGTATTAAATTAAAACATTTAACACATTTTTTTCTCATACACCCACGCTTTTTACAATTTTTAATGAGAAATGATTTTGTCACTACTTTTTTTATTAATGTTATTATCCTGCAACTGTATTTTTGCACCAAAAATACACTTGTAGAGACAGGGGTGACGTTAACAAACAAAAAAAAAAAATGGTCAAAGACTTTCTTGAATTCACTTAGACGTTAATGGAAATGAACCATAACTATGGAGCCGTTTTGTATTTGTTCGAATATGTAAATAAATCGGGAATACAGTCCAAGTAATAAATGCGAAAACAACTTGACCGAAAACTTCCCAAAGTATCCAACTACCAGAAAGTCTAGGAATCCCGACCGAAATCCCGACGCCTCGTCGGGCCCGCTCCGGCCACCGGACGGCTGATCGGAGCCGACCAAAAATTCTTTAAAAAAAAACCGAGTGGGTCGGCGTGAGAATCAACGGCATCCGATGTGTTTAGGTGGCCGATCCAAACACTCCATTTTTTTGTATACACACCAATCAGCCGTCCGGTGGCCGGAGCGGGCCGGCGAGGCGTCGGGATTTCGGTCGGGAGTTCCCGGTCGGGAACTGTAGCCTTGCTCATCCAACTACTCTCCAATCTCCATAGTATTTTCAACACTTTCTTGAGTTTCTTCCCCTTTCTTCTCACAGCCGAGGCACGAACGAAGAGGCCTCCGTCTGTTTAAGCCTCCAGTCGAAATAGTAGACCGTCGTCAGTTTAGAGCTCCAAACCCGAAATCTGGTTCTCTCTCTCTCTCTCTCTCTCTCTCTCTCTCTCTCTCTCATGTATGTGGGTGTGTTTGTG
>BPLS01000582.1:77184-93981 GCA_019656275.1 Rhododendron kiyosumense
TTTCTATGCTCCTTACTACTACATAGTCTCATCCTTACTCTTTCTACCGCTCCATTGTATTGAGCTGCCCCAAATTTCTTCTGATTGTTGTTCCTTATATTCATTCTGGCTTCAGCAATTAGATTCTCATTTGGAACAATCATGTCCTACTGCAACTCCGTATTCTCTTATGCCTTTGACACATTAACTGATTTTAATACCTTTGCGGCTTTGCCTTATTAACGAACAGGTACTTGGGGAAAAAGAAGGAAGAACCGGTAGCTCAATAATCCGGTGCTGCTCTTCTTTTCCGTTATCGGGCTTGGCAACTCTTATGGTACTTGGTCCCTGCTGAAACAACTTATCTAATGTGAAATTTAAGATTATTTGCGAGGTTAGGATACCAAGCAAATCACTATGTGTAAACCATGACTGCTGCCAAATTCTTGTTAATATTGCAATGGTACTGTCAAATACTACCTAGTGTACTCTTTCAGTAAATTTATTCGCTAATAATAACGCTACTTTTTTATTTTTATTTTGACATTTTCCCCATGAGGGGAGCATTATTATAGTTATGACAGTCAGTTTTACTCTCTCTTTTTCTTTTTCTTTTTTTGACAAAAAGCAAATTCCATAGATAAAACAATCTTACACAATGTGTATAGTGCCTTGGCGAGATTATGGGCAGCTACCACTTCAGTTCTTGCAACTTTCATAACTTTTACATACTCTCCCCGTTCCTAAATAAATGAGAGTCCCTTTTAGGAAATTCTAACTTTTCTAAGGACATGTATGCCTTGTTTGGATTCGAACTTCAAAAAAAAATTCCAACTGAAAAAATACTCATTACTCCTACTTTTAATCATTATTTTCATTTCTCTCACATCTCTCCAATTATTATTCTCATTTCTTTCTCTATCTCTATCTATTCATTACTCATATCTCCAATCATTATATCAAAAACCAAACCCAAATTTTTTTCAAAAAGAGAGCCAAACAAAGTTGTAGTCATTACATCTACTTTTTACTATTATCCCTATATTCTACCTATTTTGCACCATTTACATTCATATATGAGAGACACTTTTGGAAAATTATCAAATTTCTACTTCTATTTTTGGAAAGGGACAATCATTTTAAAACAAACCAAAATGGAATAAGAGACTCTCGATTAGAAACAGAGGGAGTACTTAATACAAAGATTGATCAGGCCCTATACCTCCAAACCAACGCTCACGAGCTGCCATCAACTGATGTATGTCACAAAACAAACCTTGCAATACATACAATTCAAATATTTCGTTCAAAAGTTTATAGGAGTAAGACGGAATCATAGAAACCAAAAATTTCCCAGACATTGCTTCTGCGAAAGTGACGCTTGAATCAAAATATTTAAAATGATCAACGGGGAAAAAAAATTAAAGAAAAACAACAGCCATTGTTGCAGCATAGGAGAGCTTCGATCCCAATCAAACTGGAGTAATTAACTCAAATCATCTGAAGGCCAGCTTGCAACAGTATCGAGTAAGACGGAACAGATAAAATTAAGTTCCGCATTTCAGCATTTCATCTTGGGATACATTAGTTGGTCAAGATTCAAATCCGTCGAGTGAACATTGAAGAACCAAAAGAATACATCAAAAAAGACCTGAGAGCGCCAGGTACTGTTACTGAAATCTCTCTCACGACCTCATGGGAGGATCTTGCGTCGCCTGTGTGGAGTTTCTCGCTTTACATATATTTTCTCTGTTTCATTCAGAGGTCTGCTAGAACCATCTGGCTCGCTAATGAACTTCCGCCCGCCACCATTTCCCCGCTTGTCCTGTGGATGTCAATGTCCCCGATCCCCAAAACTATATCTAATTCCCGTCCTTGTCCTAGTTGCCACTCCGATCTCTAAAACGCGCGTGAGGGCCAATCCTTTGAAAGTAAGGATGGCAACTGGGCCATGGGTGGATATCAATGTCCCCGATCCCCAAACCTATATCTAATTTCTGTCCTTGTCTGGGTCGCCACTGCTGAATTTCTTTTACCCTCCACCCTTGCTCCAAATAAGGACAGGGGATATCCAAAAGGGAAACGGAGATCCAAAAATCTGTTATAATTTCTACATATTATTAAAAGCACTTTATCAAAACAATAACTCTCCACGGACATTAAGTGAATACAAAGTTATCCACGATTAATCACTAAAGCTACGATACGGTTTGATATCTACAAACCATTATGTATGATTGGATCACTTTGATGACCGTTAAATCTCTCATTATTCACATTGAAATTATGGACAAGGATAAGGCCATTGCCGAATGCAGCTCGAGGTTCACGGGAAGGCCTACCCCAACATTGCAAGGCTGACGAGTACATCGCAAGTAATGTTGCATCGAAGAGGACACAAGGAAGATATCAATTCAATGACAACATCAGAGTCTGTTCGTAATTTCATATAGTCTTTACGAAGGAAAGTGAGAAGTGGAACATTTATTTCAACATTTTATCCTTGGCTACGTGTCGTCAACTATGGATACCTTGATATAAAAGGATACAAATATTTTAGCTACCGTAAATTGTATGATTAGTTTGACTCAAATGCCACTAGAAAGACGTTGGCAATCTTTCTTATCTCCACGCACTCATAAGTCCTAAAACGTTAATGTTTAGGTTGTCACATTGGCGAAATTATACATGCCTAATACATGAAATTAGCAATGGTTTTTTTTTTTTGCCAACGGTATTTTTACCTAATTGTATTGTGTTAGGTCGTTTTTTGTTTTAAAGGATTTTTGGATTGTATTTAGAAAATTAGGTGAAAATACTCAAAAAATTGAGTTGGATTGTAATTTAGTGTGTGTTTGGAACTCGGGAAAATAAATGAGAAGGTTGAGAAAATTCTAAGAATTCCCTTTCATTTGTTGGTTTTCTCTTCATACATACGGAGTATTTTCCATTTTCCAAACAGAGCCTTAACTTAGGGTTTAGGGTTTCTATTTATTGCGGTTTGCGCTCTCTCTCTCTCTCTCATCATCGACACACCTGCAGTGATGTCTCTCTCGAATGATTCATCAGTGTTCTTCACATGGAAAATTGAAGAATTTTCGAAGCTGAAGGCTAAGAGACTCTACTCCATAATCTTCTACTGCGGTGGATACGAATGGTACATTGTCCTTTACTTTCTGTATCCTACTTGGTTTTGACCTCAAATTCAGCGATAGATATTACTCTATGAATGTTGTGGGTCCAGGCGGCTAGTATGTCCGAAGGGGATCAACACCCAACATTTGTCGGTGTATTTAGTAGAAGTTCCCGATCAGGCGAAGTTGCCGCACGGTTGGAGTGGATACGCCCGTTTCAGCATATCCGTGGTCAATCAAATCCATAACGCCGATACAAAAGGCAAACGTAAGGTTTTATGGTGTTTCTGTGCTGATTAATCTGGCTATGCGACTATTGACGTGAAGTTTTTTTGTGTGTTCTTTCGTACATGTAAGCACGATTGCGTATTTATCTCTTAAATGAACTTGCTACTTGGTCTCACTAGTTACGTCTAGAGGTGTCAAATGGACAGGGTTGACATGGGCACGGCACGTGTTTAGACACTGCATGGTTTTTACAGCATGGTTTTTACAGCACGACACAATTCTAGATGGGCTCGGGGCACGGCACAACAAATACGAATTTAGTCGCTACACAATTTTTTTACGTACGAAACTCGGTTGGAGATGGGCCGACACGGGCACGGCACAACACGATTAAAAAATGGCACCATAAGATTAAACTAAAAAACAACACTTGGCACACCTCAATTAAGTAACCTACACTTGCATCACCCAGATCACTCAAGATTATCTTGTTACATAACCAAATTAAAGCGGAAAGCATTTTGATGCTTTTTTAACAATTCAAACCAAGCTTAGAGTGATTCGTTACATGCATCGAAAATGTTGTACCCGTTAGACGACATGTTCTCATACCCATATCTACTTATGGATATCTTTTTTCCAGAGCCTGCATATCCTAGATATGGAGTTTGATGTGATTCGTGTCCGTACCTGACCCCATGTGGCATAGAGCACAAAACAAGATAACGCAATCCAAGATTACAGGTCACATTTATCATTTCACTCTACACCGATTGGGAGATAGCTCATTGCTTTGCTTCCTTGTTACATATTCAGTGCTTTGTTGAACCCTTTCGCTGTACTTCTATTATCAACCATAGAATTTTCATGAGTTATCAAGATTCTTGAGCACCAAAGAGTATTTGTGGTAAGACTATACTTCGAACAACCGACTTTGAACGGTTGACGTTTCAGCCCATCAAGATTCTTTCCCTTGTCATTTCATGAGGAGTTTCCTATTTTATTTTATCTGATTGTCCTTGCCATGCATGAAATTATTGCATTTGTCTTTTGCAGTTCTTCAAAATTACTGAAGTGCTGATGCTGATTCCCGTTGGCATTATTGAAACACCATCTTTCCTTGTATACCTAGTCCAATGTACTTTTTTAATATTGTAATATTCTCTATTAAATAATTGTCCTTGCCTTTTATTATTGCAAATTCCCCTTTGAAAATAATGCAGTCTTTGTGTTTTCTGTCAGTAACAGCCGTTATGCAAATACACCTGCAAATTTTGTAACAAAGCTATATGACTATATCTGCCTTTTAGGGACTTGGCACCCACCAATATACCGTTACCTAATTGCTTATACCTTATGTAACACCGGTTTTTAAAGCCATGGAAGCAAACCATTTTGTCACACAGCAGCGTCCATCAATTTTAGGAGTGAGGATCGTTAATAATTTGAATCTATCAGTCAACTGAGATTTGTTTGGTTTTTATGGAAACCTTGATTTCATCACTAATATTGTTTGTAAACTGCTTGCTGTGATCTTGTACAAAGTGATGTTTAGCCCATCCATGAAAAGGGCCTTAAGCCCAAGGTGTAACCAAGGTTTGCCTTGATAAGCGATAGATGGCACAAATAAATTTCCACTTATTGGTCCTCATCAGTAACCACGACATTGATTAATTTCCTACCCATTTTAGTTCCCTCTTTAGTATATTTTTTATTACCGTTTTACATTGATCGATCGTCATTTATGGAGTGAACCTGTATTGAGGAACTCTTGCTTTACAAATTCACACTTTGCATCAACTCATGGGAACCACTTATTGACTGACTTGTTGGTCTGTAGTTCAAAATTTGTCTAAAGTGGTCCCTGAAGCAGATATATAGAAGACGAAAATTGATTGCAATGACTAGATGCCATTTCTTAATTTGTCCGTACATGTGGCAAAATTTGGTGACGATGTTTCCCTGCTGCCTTTGGTGCTAATTTTGATGCCTTCCAATCTACAGACACAGAACACAAGTTCAATGCAGGAGAAAGTAATTGGGGTTTCACTTCTTTCATGCCTCTTATAGAACTGAATGATCCCGTACGAGGTTTTCTGGTGAATGATACTGTCGTACTTGAAGCCGTTGTTACCATCCCCAATTCCCATGACTCAAAAAAGGAGACTGGTTTTGAACCAAAAAATAAAAAGGGAAAAAAGGAGACCGGTGACAATGGCTCGGGAAATGTAGAAGCTGACATTGCCGGAATGACTTCTCCTCGAAGTATGCTCAAAACAATTTTGGGATCCCAAATATCCTTTGTTGATGCCTCAAGTGACACAACAGCTACTGTAGGCAAGTCAGGTTTTTGTCATACTGGGTTTCTTCAGAGGCACTCCTGTTACTTGAAAATATACACAGCCTTTACGAGGGTACTTTTCTCGAATTCTCAATGAAAGGTCAGGCTCTGCCAACTATGCTACTTGAGTCGTTTGCTGCATTTGTTGGGTCAATGTCATCCACTAAGGTGAATGAATTGAATGAGGAAGCGTTGCGACTGGCTGCCAATTCGATAGAGGACTTTGAGCAAGTAGGGTTGGACCTGAGGTGGCTGAAGCGCAGGCTAGAGGAAGCAAAGGGGGTGAAAAAGCACTCGGAGTCGGTCTACGCTGTTGAGTTTTGTACAAGTGCTTTGGAAGTGGCTCGAAGTGCTTTGGAAGTGGCTCGAGCCAAGGTTTGTGAGCTCGAAGAAGGGCTTGCCAAAGCCAAGGCAGAAGGGGAGGTGATATCCAGGGAACTGCCCAAATCACTGGGAATGAATGATTCTGTGCTTAAGGATATTGTGTAGATAGCAGTTCTGAAGGAGCTTCAGTATTAACAGACATGATGACAGTAGGGGAGGTGATGTCCAGGGAACTGCCCAAATCACTGGGAGTGAATGATTCTGTACATATTGTGTAGATAGTAGTTATGAAGGAGCTTCAGTATTAACAGACATGATGATAGTACTCAGGAAATCGAAACTTATGTTGTTATGGTTCTTCATCCACAAATTGAAACGTTTAGCCAATTGTGGGTTGGGTGCGAATGCTTGTTGTAGTTGAACTTCTGCAGTACATCTCTTTGTGATCGTAGCAGGATTCATCAAGCATATTTTTTGGCGAAGTTTGCAGTATCTTCTAGAATCCATTCAGAATCTGACACATCATATCCTTTTGACAACGGATGATTGGAAGGGTTCTCATTGGATGTTTTGTTTAGGAAGATCGTATCTCTTAGTTATGCTTGATGTTTATATTTTCCTGTTTCTTTTGGAGTAGTCTTTTTGAACTTTGATCTCTTTTGAGATTTGGGATGTAATGACTCTTAATTCCTCTATGAAGTTCTTTATTGCCAAAAAAAAAAGAAGTTTCTAACAACCATTTTTCCCAGCATTTTTAAATTGTTTTTTGATCCCTTGGTGAAAAGTAGCAGTCAAAAAACCAACAAAACGAAGCTTCTCAATAATTTTTTTTACAGCTTTTTCCAATGGTGTTTTGATCCTCAAATCAAAAGTAGGAACTAGGAACTGTGTCAAACAGATTAAGACAACTTGGAGACAGAAAAACGAAAAAGAAAAGGTTGCAGCTCGTTTCTTAGTAAGTGTAGAAGAACCATGGTCAGATCAAAAAATAAAAGAAAGAAAGAACCATCGGGCTGTTTGTGAGTATATGTGAAAGTTTCCAAATACTTCGAATTCAGCCTCAATTAATGTCTAACAGAAACCCAAACTTTGTTAGGCGTTGTTCAATTACCTCATGCGGTCTAAATTTGTCAAACTGGTGATAGATTATGGTAAGTTGGACTAATGGCTCCGTCAACATTCCCATCTCCAAAAAAAGAAAAAACCTTGCTTTCATTCCCCACCACCCTCTGCGACGGCGCCACCCCCTCTCCCTCTAAGTCGCCAATTGCTCCCGCGACCTCCAACTCTCCGGTCGGCGGAGTTGCTGCCCGGGTGGAGTAGATATTCCCGTTTCAGCATAACTTTGATCAATCAAATTCATACAGGAGATACAGAAAGCAAACGTAAGGTTTTTAGGATGTTTCTTTGCTGATTAATCTGGCTATGCTACTATTAATGTAAAGTTTTTATGTGTTCTTTCACACTTGTAAGCACGATTGCATATATATGTCTTAAATGCACCAGCTACTTGGTCTCACTCTCATTAGTTAAATCAGTCAAGATTACCTTTGTTGGACCATCTCCACTCCTTAAACAAATTTAAACTCAGTATCAAACCTGAGTAAAAAACACCAAAAACGCAACTCTAACCCTTGCCCAAACTCATATGAAATTAGAGTGTTACTCAAAATTTTCACCAAATTAGGTGACAACCAAACCTTTCGCCAAATTTGCAAAGGCTACTTTTTGGTGGAAAGCGGTGGTGGTTGGTTTTCCGGCAGTGGCGGTGGTGGTCGACCCTGGTACTACAGGTTGTTCCTAGTGGTGAAACCCTAGATTGTGAAACTCATATTTCCGTCATGGGGATGATGCTCGTGGAAGAGATGAGATGTTTCCTTGCAGATTTGGAGAGATGAGTGGGCGGCAGTGAGCAGTAGAGGACGGTGGCTACTGGCAGTTAGGGTTTGAAATAAGAGTAAAGGGCTGGAGAAGCCCATATGAAATCAAACTTATACTCAAATTTTCACTCAGATCTGAGTAAAAAATCGAGTAAGGGCCGGAGATGCTCTTACGTAACCAAACTAAAGCAAAAAATGTTTTTGATGCTTTCTAAGAATTGAAACTAAGCTTAGAACAACTCGTTACGTGCATCAATAAACTTGTACCCTTAGAAAAGCTATTTGGTTGAGCTCAACTTGTGATTGGCTCAAAATCTCAATATCTGGTCGCCTCATTTGCAGCCCTATCTATACGAGTGTATTGCATTAAAAAATTATTTACTAGGTAGAACTTCTGTATGATCATTGATACTGTATACAATTATTCACTTTCAGATGTAAATACGGCCATGTAATGTAACTCATGGGAAAATGCTGAATTGCTTCTTCCTAAAGATATCCGTCCCGATAATGGTATATTTTAACTGAAAAGAGGAGTTCCAATGGTTTCGTATAACCAAAGTTGGGAAATTGTAATGTATCTAATTTCCAAGTTTTCTTGCTTTACAAATTCACTATTTGGAGACAAAGCCATCTATTCTTGGAGAAATCATCAATCCGAGAGCAGGGTTGAGAGCTTCTCTCTCTAGAGAATGCACTCCCCTAGCTTTTCTTCTGATTTTTGAAGAAATCACCAAACATTTGTTTGGTTTCTTACTTTAAATCACACAGGAACCTTGTTTGGGTTTCACAAATTCCTGGTGTTCTTATCCTTGGAACAAATTCCAGTCATCACCAAAGTGAGAGAAAGGGCCGGGATCTCGGCTGAAGTGGGTTCTCGGCTGGGCTTTCTCGCTTGGCACCAGAAACCAGATCTTTTGTTACAAAACCCACCGTTTATTCAGGTGGTTAAGAAGGTACGGCGGGGATTTATCTAGTACTTTTGGTCTGCGGACGATGCCACACCCAGTCGGATAGGTTGGAACGGATGATGAAATGGAAAAGGGGGAATAAGATCTCTCCATTCTCCGGTGGTACGGCAGTGGGGCGTAATCGTCCACGACTGCCTTCACCGAATTGCTACTGGCGCTGCGTGATGGCTGTCAAGCATGCCGGATGGGCTTTCATTCCCAAGTCGGATATGCACAAGATTCGTATTGCTTCGAGATGGTTCTTCGGTCGTTGGAGGTCTTCAAGATTACCCAACATCAGCACCGGAGATCTAAGATTGGAGCTGGACATCACCAACAGCCGGCCACGGCTATGGAGGTGTCCCTTCTATTCGGGCCGGCCCGAAGTACACCAATGGACTTATCCCAGCTCTGGTTTGATTTCAAGAACAGGTTTGGTTATTCTAGAACAGGACTGATCTCTTTGTTCAAATATGGATTGTTATAGTTGCTTATTTAATGTCAAATGCTGGGTTTGTTGCTGGACTTTTGGGCTAGTGGACTGTTAGTATTTGGGATTTCAACTCAGGTGCTGCATCATTATCAGATGTAGTGTAGTTCGACACTATGACTTGCCCATTTGGGGCTTATGAGTTATTATCCAGCTCTTTGTTGAGCTTCTCTAAATCCCTAGGTTCTTTGCTTCATTAGCCTAGTGTTTGTTCATAGTATGGTTGTGTTCGTGGCTATCATGGATTAGATCGGAGTTTTGCGCTGATTGAAAGGGATAGCTTTGCGGCTACCATTGACTAGATCGGTAGTTGGGCTCTGATTGAAATAGGTAGCTTCCGGGGTTGTCTTTGATTAGATTAGTGGTCGTGCACTGATCGAAAGGGATAACTTTGCGGGCTGTCATTGATTAGATTGGTGGTAGTTCACTGATCGAAAGGGGCAGCTTGGTTCGCCTGCGGTTCGAGTGGCCGCATTTTGTGGTTTCTCTTTCTGTTCCCCTTTTAGATTATAGCGAGCCTAGGGGATTAGGTTGAGGGTGGAGTAGTCTGGATGGAATGGGCGTGGTGTGCTAGGTACTTGGGAGGGTAGCCTTATCGGATGCCGTCATCTCTAGTTCGAGTCTCTTCTCGGTTTCTAGTCCCTCTGTAGTAGCTGTTCTTTTAGAAGTGGGTATTATGCGTGTTCTCTGGGTTTGATTGGAGTAGTAGTATCTTGGTTTGCTTATCCCTTCTCTGGAGTCAGTGGTGATTGGTAGGTGGCTGAGAGCGGGTTGTTTCTGGAGAGCCTAGGCTTGGATGAGAGAGTATTAGGCCAGATGGAATGAGCGTGGTGTGCAAGGTGGGGCCCCCTGTCAGATGCCGACATCTCTGGTTCGAGTCTCTTCTTGGTGCCTTGTTCCTCTGTAGTAGCTGTTCAGCTTACCTTGATACCGTTTGCTATGTTGCTGCTAGTCCTCAGTGTTGGTTATCTTTTGGTCATCTTTGGCCGTGACTATTTATTTTATTTCCTAGCCTGGCAGGATGTGCCAGGTAGTAGTTCAATTTCATGTTACTTCTATTCATATCACTTCATTTCATACCCCGTTGTACTATCCTTCCGTTTAGATGGATAGTGCAACGGGGGTATGATCACTACACACATGACGCTCTTGTTATTTTATTTATTTTACCCTACTCTCCATGCGGGTTGTGTATGGGTTATCGCAATTTTTTTTCAATCTTTTTTTTTTTCCTTTTCTTTTCCTCCTGGGGTATGCCCCTTGTAGGCTGTACATTCGGTTAACCTTTTTTAATTTCAAACTAATTTACCCAAAAAAATTCACTATTTGGATCAACTCATGAAACCACTTATTGAGGGACCTGTTGGTCAGCACCTCAAAATTTGTGTCCTCCCTGTAACAAAATAAATAGGAAAAGACAATGCATTGGATCACTATATGCCTTTTGTTAATTTATTCAGTGTGGCAAAATTTGGTGACAATGTTTCCCTGCTGCCTTTGGTGCTAATGTTGATGCCTTCCAATCTGCAGACGCAGAACGCGTGTTCAATGCAGGAAAAAGTAGTTGGGGTTTCTCTCCTTTCTTGCCTCTTGTAGAACTGAATGATCCTGATGAAGGTATTCTGGTGAATGATACTATCATACTTGAAGCCGGTATAACCATCCCCAATTCTCATGACTCAAAAAGGAGACTGGTTTTGAACCAGAAAAGAAAAAAAGAAAAAACGAGACTGGTGACAATGGCTCAGGAAATGTAGAAGCTGATATTACTGGGACTTCTCCTTCTCCTCAAAGTATGCTCCAATCAATTTTGGGTTCCCAAATATTCTTTGCAAGCAAAGTTAGGTTTTTGTGGAAGGAGAGATGAAGGCGGATGGATCCCTGTGATCAAGAACCATAGGGCTAAAGCTGGCAACGGAGATAGGAACCAGGAGATCTACACACTGTTTGTGGATAACATTCCAGA
The DNA here is from genome assembly GCA_019656275.1 of Rhododendron kiyosumense. Classification (NCBI taxonomy): domain Eukaryota; kingdom Viridiplantae; phylum Streptophyta; class Magnoliopsida; order Ericales; family Ericaceae; genus Rhododendron; species Rhododendron kiyosumense. The sequence goes on from BPLS01000582.1 coordinate 88,477, forward strand.
GGAGAAAGACCATCACTGGTTACAACGAACATTTAATAACTTCGGAGTGGTTAAGGACACCTTTATTCCATGGAAGAGAAGTAAGCGTAGTGGCAATAAGTTTGGATTTGTCAGGTTTGGTTGTCCTATTTCGGCGGATATGGCTGTTTCTAGACTAAATGGGGTATGGGTGGAGAATAAGAAACTGTTTGTCAAAGCAGCGAGCTTTGAAAAAGATGATAACAAGAAGGCTCCAAGGGTCCAGGAAAGGAGAGAACATGAGCACCAAAGAGGGGAGAGACATAGCCAACAAACTGATAACGTGGCAAACAACCACGCCAGACAATCTGGCCATCTGTGGAGTAGAAAGGCTCTTGACAAATCATATGCCCAAGTGGTGAATGGTGAGTCATCAAAACAATTCAATCCTAAAGCCACACTCCGGATCAATCCAAGTGGGAATGGTTGGCTGCATCGGAGTGCGGTGGCGGTGCTGCGTAGAGTTGTCTCTATGATGACTCTAACGGAAAGTTTTGGAGTGGAAATGGATATGGCTGCACAGTTCAGAGCATTGGGAGGGAGGTCTGTTTTAGTTACTTTCCAAAGCCAAGAGATAAGGGACTCTCTGATTAAAGGACCATGGATGGAGAGATGGTTTGAGGCGGCGAAATCGTGGAGCGGGGAACAAGCGAGCTACGAAAGGTTTGCTTGGCTAGGTTGTCAAGGGATGCCGCTCCATGCTTGGGATTATACGACTTTCAAACGGATTGGTGAACTTTGGGGTCACTTTATCTCGGTGGATGAAGGAACACTGAGAGACTCATTCTTTGCTCAAGGAAAGATCTTGATTGCAACAGAGGAAATACAAAAGATAGAACAATGGGTCCATCTGGTGGTACAAAGAGTGAAATATGAGGTTTTGGTGAAAGAAATCTCATCTTTTGTTAGTCCGGATGAATATGTAATCCCTAGTTCCGGGGGTAAGGAGGATCCTAACCCAACAGCAAAAGTTCAGACGAACGTTGGCCATGGCGGTGATGCAATAGGGGTTGAGGAGGAAGATGATGACGTGGAAGTACTTGCTTCACCTCTAGCCAATGGGAAAGACGTGGTTGGTGAGGATGCAGGAGGCTCTTTCCCTGCTGGATCACGTGGGAAAGAGAAAAAAGATGGTAGCGTTGGAGGCGCTAAATGTACGAACCCAGAAGTGCATTTAATGCTTGACAAAGGGGTCTTACAGGGGATATCAGAGAATTTTGAATCTCTGGTTGAGGATTCCATAGATCAGCACAGTGGTGTAATTTCAAAAATGGGCTTGTTGGCCCACCCAGGGTCTCCATTTAAAGCCCATGAAAGAACACTTGTTCAGTCCAAGGAAATTGATGGGCCGGTGGTGAGAATGGATCAAGAGTTGGGCTATTTACAAGGGAGGTCTCCTTCTGGAGAAGGGATTAGACCAACTCCCTCTCGAGCGGTGAGGTCTTCATTATCAGAGTCCCCAAAGGAAAGTTCCACCAACCAGTTAGGGGTGCGATTTTCTCAAATCCCTTCTATCAATCTCATGGTTGATCTCAACACTACTGAATGCCGGAAACGAAGAAGGCGACAATTATCCAACCTACTCCTTATCCGTGAAGAGTTGGACCAGGAGCCGTGCTCGGAGGACATCTCTCAATCATCTTCAGTGGATCTAAGCCAAGTCAATCCCATGATTGTCAATGAGGTTAGTGCTACCATGACAGTCGGAGGTGAGTTAGGTGTCAATTTTTTACCTGATGATGATGAGACTTTAAGGAGAATGATTCAATTGGAAATCCAGGAATACTCTCTCATGAAAGAGAGAGAAGAGGGGAATGTTGTCTAACTAATTGTGGGGTTTTTTAGAGGGTTTACAAGGTCTAATGCGAATTACAACTTGGAATATCAGAGGATTGGGGAGCTCTCTCAAAAAACGTTTTTTGTCTAAGCTTATCAAAAAAGGGAAACCAGACATGATGCTTATTCAGGAGACCAAACTGGAATCACTAGAGCGGTTTACGTTACAAAAAATTTGGGGCGGTACCAATATGGACTTTATCTGCTTTGATTCTGTGGGTGCCTTTGGGGGGTTACTTACCATATGGAATAAAGATTTCTTCACTGTTACTAATGTTATGATCCATCGTTCCTTCATATTATTGAATGGGTTGTTGTATAATGAATTTCCGTGTACGGTGGTAAACGTTTACGCTCCTAATGAACCATCTTCCAGAAGAGTGCTCTGGGAGGAATTGGTGGAAATAAAGAAAGACTCCATTGTACCGTGGTGCTTGGGTGGGGATTTTAATGAAATAAAAGCAACAAGTGAAAGGGTGGGATGTGTCAGACTTGAAAGGGGCATGAAGGAGTTTATAGAATTTTGCAACATCATGGAGCTGGTCGATCTCCCAATGCTTGGTAGGAAATATACCTGGACCAATTATCAAAATCATGCTGTCCATAGCCGACTGGACAGATTCTTGCTATCTCACCAATGGCTTGAAAAGTATAATATTCTACAGTGGGGCCTTCCGCGACCAATCTCCGACCATTGTCCAGTGACGATTATGGATGATAGTAGGGATTGGGGTCCTAAACCCTTCAAGTTTATGGATATTTGGCTCTCTAACCCGAAGTGTATGATCTTAGCCAAGGAAACGTGGGAAGGTTTTCAGGTGTCGGGGTGGGCAGGTTTTAACATTGTCCAAAAGTTGAAAGCCGTTAAAGATAGATTGAAGATTTGGAACAAAGAGGAGTTTGGGGATGTTATTCTTGCATTGCAGGACAATGAAACTAAACTTCACCAGTTAGATATCCTGGCTGAGGATAGGCTACTTGATTCAGGAGAAAAGGCACTAAGATGCAAGACCAAAGCAGAGTATTGGAGGCTCTATAAGCTCACAGAATCATTGTGGAGGCAGAAATCTCGGGTTAAATGGCTGAAATTGGGGGACAAGAACACCAGATTTTTTCAGATCATAGCGAATAACCGATTCAAAAGAAATATGGTGGGTTCAATCAAAGTTAATGGGAGAGCAGTAGAGGACCCTAAGGAAATCAAGGAAGCGGCAGTGGATTACTTTCGCACCAGCTTCACTGAGGAAAAAAATGTCAGACCAACTTTGGGGGGATTTTTCCAGAGACATTTGCTTGAAGATGCCATTCTACAACTGGAAAGACAGTTCGAAGAGGGAGAAATTAGGGCTGCTCTGAAAGGGTGTAGTAGTCTAAAGGCTCCGGGTCCAGATGGATTTAATTTCGCATTCATCAAGAAAGGGTGGGAATTTATGAAGGACTTGGTGCTCCTATTCTTTTCAGAATTTCACTCAAATGGGAAGCTCACGAAAGGTATTAACTCTACTTTTGTTGCGTTGATTCCTAAGATTGATTGCCCTACTACTTTTAGAGACTTTAGGCCTATTAGCATGGTGAGCTGTATCTACAAAATTCTTTCTAAAGTCCTTGCTAATAGGCTTAAGCAATATCTCCCATCTATTATTGGTGAGTCTCAAGCGGCTTTTATGGGGGGTAAACAAATTCTTGATGGTGTTCTTATTGCCAACGAAGCCGTTCACAGCTGGAAACATTCATCTCAAGGGGGGTTAATTCTTAAATTGGATTTTGAGAAAGCTTACGACTGTGTAAATTGGAATTTTTTGTTGGATATGCTAAAAAAGGTGGGATTTGGGGAGAGGTGGTGTGGGTGGATTAAGGAATGCTGCTCTTCAGTTTATATGTCTGTCTTGATCAATGGGTCAGCCACACAAGAGTTCCGAACGCAGAAAGGGTTGAGACAAGGGGATCCCCTATCTCCATTTTTATTCAATGTTGTAGTTGAAGCTCTCAATATTATGCTGGAAAGAGCCCGTGAGAAAAACATTATTAAAGGTGTTAAGCTGGGGAATAATGGAGTGACTATCTCTCATCTTCAATTCGCGGATGATACAATTCTATTTTGTAATAACGATTTGGAGGAGATGGGGAACATTAAGAGGATACTTAGATGTTTTCAATTAATGTCTGGCTTAAAGATTAACTATTCCAAGAGCTCTCTATGTGGTGTTAAGGTCCAACATGAGGAGATTACAGCCCTTGCTCAGGTGATGGGTTGCAGAGTGGAATCTTTGCCCATAAAATACCTTGGGCTACCCCTTGGAGCTAATCCAAGGAAGATTAAAACGTGGGAGCCCATCATTGAGAAGACTCAAAAAAGGTTAAGTATTTGGCGATCGAGAAACATCTCCACTGGGGGCAAGCTAACTCTTGTTAATTCCAACTCTAGCACGCTGCCAATTTACTACATGTCTATATTCAAAATGCCAAAGGCAGTAGCAAGGACCCTTGAGAAATTACAAAGACAGTTTTTTTGGGGAGACACATCAGAAAAGAAGAAGATGCATCTGGTCAGTTGGGAAGGAATTACCAGGAAAAAAGAAAACGGGGGTTTAGGGGTTAAAAGATTGGGGCAACAGAATCTAGCTTTACTTGCTAAATGGTGGTGGCGGTTCGGCAACGAGAAGGACTCATTATGGGCAAAGGTTATCAGAGGGAAATATAATCTAGCTCAGAGGAGTTGGCTCCCATACATACAAGACAACGGCTCAATCTCTAATGTTTGGAGGGACATTTGTTCATTGGGAAATAATGACTCGGACCTTGGTTTCTCTATCCGGGAGGGATTTAAAGTGCAAGTAAATTCAGGTCGAGATACATTGTTCTGGGATCATTTATGGTTGGGTAACTCAACAATTAAAGAGGATTTCCCACGATTGTACTTGCGTTCTACTCAGAAAGATATGGTTCTAAGTGAGGTCTGTATTAGAGGGGCCAGTAGTAACTGGGACTTGCAATTTAGAGGAAGGTTACGTATACGGGAGAGTCAACATCTGGAGGAGTTGAAGCAAAGACTGGAAGGCGTGACCTTAGACCCATCAAAACCTGATTTTCTTTTGTGGGTATGGACAGCAGACAAAAAGTTCTCCGCCAAATCAGTATATAAACAATGGGAAACTCAAACTCAAACAAGCAATTGTGTCCTGGGTTCTCTATGGAAGAATTTGAGCCACCCAAAAGTGGAAATCTTTTCTTGGATGGCCATTCAAGGAAGAATAGCAACAAGGTCAGTGCTATTTAGTAGGAATTTGATCTCTGAAATCCAATTGGCTCTGTGTCCCCTTTGTTCCGAAAATGTTGAAACTCCCCAGCATCTGCTCTTACATTGCTGTGTATCATGGGAAGTTTGGTCCAATATTCTGGATTGGTGGAAAATTCAATGGGTTTGCCCATTCTCTCTAGTAGAGCTTGCATCGCGGTGGTTCGAGAATGAGTTTCAAAATTTGGAGAAATGTATTTGGGAGGTCTGTTTCTTCGCAACTCTTTGGTCAATCTGGATAGTGAGGAATGGGGTCATTTTCAATAATGGTTCAGCACAGGCATGGGAGGTTGTGGATCTTGTCAAAACTAGAGTAGCCATGTGGATAAAGGCCAAGTTTGACATTAAGGTTTATA
>BPLS01000582.1:93991-122031 GCA_019656275.1 Rhododendron kiyosumense
GCAATCCATTGGTGGAGGTGAGAGGAGAGAAGGAGGAAGGGAGTTAGTCATTTGGGATGAGATTAGGGAATTGGAGCAATTAGGATTAGGGTTAAAGTGAGGGGAGGGGAGGGGAGGGGAGAAGGGGCAGGAACAAGCATGCACAGGGGATGGTGCAAACCATGGTTTTCTCCACCCACCTTTTTGAGTAGATTGATGGATCCAGCGCTGAAACTGATTTCATATGAATTTTTGTGTTACTTTTGTTTTGTAACTTTAGTTGTATTTTGCTTCTGTTCTAGTTGTAATTTATTTTTATTTTAATATCATTGGGATGATGTTTACTGCCAAAGAAAAATTTTCAAATTTATAAATGTCAAGGATCTCGTTATGTTCTCAAGTATAACAAGAATACAACTACTTGATTCAATTTAATTGAGGTAGAGAGGTTTAGGAGAGTAGAGTGAACACCACCCCACAATTCTTTTTGTTTAAATACCCAATTTAATTTGTTATGTTTTGTTGTATGGGTACGTGGCTCGCAAGACCTCACTCAATTTTTATGAACTTTCTAGTTGAGCGAGGAATTCCGGAAAAAAATTTGTAACCTATGGTTAAACGAAAATTGGGAGGTGTACCTAGAGAGATATTTTTGACGGAATTGTCAATGAGACCATCCGTACAAATAAGCCTAAACTAGAGAAAAGAAATGAAAGAAGGAAAAAATAAATTAAACTTCTCTTTCATTGTTTGGTTTTCTCTTCATTATTTTCCATTTTCCTCTCCAAGTTCCAAATGGAGCCTTAACTGGGTTTTGGGGTTTCTGTTCTTTCTATATTGACTTTGCAGTTTGCTCTCACTCACTAGCTCATCATCCACACCCCTGCGCTGATGTGTCTCGCGACGCCTACTGATCCATCAGCACTCTACACATGGAAGATTGAAAATTGTTCTAAGCTGAAGTCTGAGAAACTCTACTCCCAAATCTTCTACTGCGGTGGATTCAAATGGTATATTGTTCTTTTACTTTATGTATCGTACTTGGTTTTGACCTCAATTCACCGATAAATCTTACTCTTTGAATGTTGTGGGTGCAGGCGGCTGATTGCATATCCGAAGGGTAACCCCACCGATTTGTCGGTGTATTTAGATATTCCCGATTCGATGAAGTTGCCGCCCGGGTGGAGTAGATACACCCGTTTCAGCATATCTTTGATCAATCAAATTCATACCCGAGATACAAAAAGCATACGTAAGGTTTTATGGTGTTTCTTTGCTGATTAATCTGGCTGTGCTACTATTAATGTGAAGTTTTTATGTGTTCTTTCATACATGTAAGCACGATTGCATATTTTATGTCTTAAATGCACCGCAGCACCAGCTTTGGTCTCATTAGTTAAATCAGTCAAGATTACCTTGTTTGACCATCTCCACTCCTTATTCAAATTTAAACTCAGTATCAAACCTGAGTAAGAAACACCAAAAATGCAACTCCAACCATTACCCGAGCTCATATCAAATTAGAGTGTTACTCAAAATTTTCACCAAATTAGGTGACAACCAAACCTTTCACCAAATTTGCAAAGGCTACTTTTGGTGGAGAAGGCGGTGGTGGTTGGTTTTCCGGCAGTGGCAGTGGTGGTCGACCCTGGTACTGCAGGTTGCCCCTAGTGGTGAAACCTAGATTGTGAAACTCATATTTCCGCCATGGGGATGATGCTCGTGGAAGAGATTAGTTGTCTCCTTGCAGATTTGGAGAGATGAGCGGGCGGAGGTGAGTGGGGGAGGACAGTGGCTACTGGCGGTTAGGGAATGAAATAAGAGTAAAGGGCTGGAGAAGCCCATATCGAATCAAACTTTTACTCAAATTTTCATTCTTTTCTGAGTAAAAAACCGAGTAAGGGCTGGAGATGCTCTTACGTAACCAAACTAAAGCAGAAAACGTTTTGATGCTTTTTAAGAATTGAAACCAAGCTTAGAACGACCAGTTACGTGCATCAATAAACTTGTACCCTTAAAAAAGCCAGTTGGTTGAGCTCAACTTGTGATTGGCTCAAATCTCAATATCTGGTCACCTCATTTGCAGCCCTATCTATATGAGTGTATTGCATTAAAAAATTATTTACTAGGTAGAACTGAAACGAGGAGTTCCAATGGTTTCATATAACCAAAGTTGGGAAATTGTAATGTATCTGAGTAATACTGGATGATCATCATTTATTGAGTGAACCTGAATTGAGTTTCACATTTTATCTAATTTCCAAGTTTTCTTGCTTTAGAAATTCACTATTTGGATCAATTCATTAAACCACTTATAGAGTGACTTGTTGGTCAGCACTTCAAAATTTGTGTCTCAAGTGGTCCCTGTAACAAAATAAATAGGAAAAGACAACGCCTTGGATCACTAGATGCGTTTTTTTAATTTATTTGGTGTGGCAGAATTTGGTGACGATGTTTCCCTGCTGCCTTTGGTGCTAATGTTGATGCCTTCCAATCTGCAGACACAGAACACGAGTTCAATGCAGGAAAAAGGAGTTGGGGTTTCCATTCTTTCTTGCCTCTTGTAAAACTGTATGATCCCGAGGAAGGTTTTCTGGTGAATGATATTATCGTACTTGAAGCCGGTGTAACCATCCCCAATTCTCATGACTCAAAAAAGGAGACTGGTTTTGAACCAGAAAAGAAAAAAAGAAAAAGGGAGACTGGTGACAATGGCTCAGGAAATGTAGAAGCTGACATTACTGGGACTTCTCCTTCCCCTCAAAGTATGCTCCAATCAATTTTGGGTTCCCAGATATCCTTTGCAGTTAAAGTTAGGTTTTTGTCATACTGGGTTTCTTCAGAGGCACTCCTGGTTCTTGAAAAGATCCACCGCCTTCACGAGGGCACTTATTTCAAATTCTCAATGTAAGGTCAGGCTCTGCCAACTATGCTACTTGAGTCGTTTGCTGCGTTCATTGCGTCGATGTCATCCATTAAGGTGAATGAATTGAATGAGGAAGCGTTGCGACTGGCTGCCAATTCGATAGAGGACTTTGAGCAAGTGGGGTTGGACTTGAGGTGGCTGAAGCAGAGGCTAGAGCAAGCAAAGGGGGTGAAAAAACACTCAGAGTCGGTCAACACTGTTGAGGCTTGTACAAGTGCTTTGGAAATGGCTCGTGCCACTGTTGAGTCTTGTACAAGTGCTTTGGAAGTGGCTCGAGCCAAGGTTTGTGAGCTTGAAGAAGGGCTTGCCAAAGCCAAGGCAGAAGGGGTGATGTCCAGGGAGCTGCCCAAATCCCTGGGAGTGAATGATTCTGTACTTAAGGATATTGTACAGATAGCAGTTCTGAAGGACCTTCCGTATCTCATTATGAACATGGTGTGAGACTGTGAGTTGCGGAGATAAGAGGACTGAGTTCATTGAATGTAAAAATCTGTAGTCAGTTAAGTTAGCGTAAGGTGAATCTGTTAGTATTGACAGACATGATGAAAGTGCTCTGGAAATTGCGCGCATGTATTATGGTGTGTTCATCCACAAATTGAAACGTTTTGCTGCGAGTGGGGTTGAGCAGGAATGCTTCTTGTAGTTGAACTTATGGTCAAAAAATTGGTTACAGAAGAGTAGAACTTCCAACAATCATTTTGCCCAGCGTTCTTAAATTGTTTTTATTATTCCCTGGTGAAAAGTAGAATTCAAAAACCAACAAGATGAAACTTCTTTTAATTTTTTCAGCCTCTTTGAATTGAGTTTTGATCCCTAAATCAAAAGTACAAGCCGCGTAAAAGAGATTGAGAAACTACTTGGAGACAGGAAAACGAAAAAGAAAAGGTTGATGCACATTTCTTATATAGGGTGCGTTTGGTTTTGTTTTATCTTCTTTTTTTTAAATGTTAATTTTTTTTTTTGCAAAACAGATAAAGAAAATGTGTTTTGGTAAATTGTTTTGTTATTTGTTTACTGTAATTGTGTTACAAAGTTTTCAAAAAATTGGGAAAATGGATAAAGGGGTTTTGCATTGTTTTTAAACAAGATTGGTGCAATTTTTTATCGGCACAGTGGTAATCTCTACACGTGAGAGCCCCAGCTTTTTGAAAGTAGGGAAGGCAACTTGGGCAAGGGTGGATATCAATGTCCCCGAACCTATATCTAATCCCTGTCTATGTACCCGTCGCCACCTCGATCTCCACAGCTGAATTTCTTTTACACGAAGACCCAAAAATCTGTTATAATTTCTACATATTATTAGAACACTTTATAAAGGGTTATATCAAAACAATTATTCTCCACGGACATTAAGTGGATACAAAGTTATCCACTATTAAAGTTATGATATGGTTTGATAACTACAAACTATTATGATTGGATCACTTTGGTAACTAACAAATCTCTCATTATATTGATTTAAATTAGGATAGTGGCTTTATTATGGACAAGGGTAAAGCCATTGTAGCAGTTCGAGGTTCGGCCTACTGCACCATTGCAAGGCTGGCAAGTACAGCGGAGGCAGTGTTGCATCGAAGAAGACACGGGGACAGTATCGACTCAATGACAACACAAGAGGACGTTCATAATTTCATATAGTCTTTACGGAGGAAAGTGAGAAGTGGAACACTTATTTTAAATTTTTACAGGAGTATTTTCCATTTTCCCCTTTAAGTTCCAAACAGAGCCTTAACTATGGGTTTAGGGTTTCTTTAATTTTCCCTTAGACCTTGCGGTTTGCGCTCTCTCGTCATCGGCACACCTGCACTGATGTCTCTCCCGACGCCTACTCATTCATCAGTGCTCTTCACATGGGAAATTGAAGAATTTTCGAAGCTGAAGGCTAAGAAACTCTACTCCGAAATCTTCTACTGCGGTGGATACGAATGGTACATTGTTCTTTATTTTTCTGCATCGTACTTGGTTTTGACCTCAATTCAGCGATATATATTACTCTTTGAATGTTGTGGGTGCAGGCGGCTGCTTGTATTTCCGAAGGGTAACGACACCGAACATTTTTCGGTGTATTTAGATGTTCCCGATTCGGCGAAGTTGCCGCCCGGGTGGAGTAGATACGCCCGTTTCAGCATATCTGTGGTCAATCAAATCCGTATCGCAGATACAAGAAGCCAACGTAAGGTTTTATGGTGTTTCTGTGCTGATTAATCTGGCTATGCTACTATTAATGTGAAGTTTTTATGTGTTCTTTCATACATGTAAGCACGATTGCGTATTTATATCTCTTACATGAACCTGCTACCTGGTCTCAATAGTTAATCCACTCAAGAGTAAAGATTAGCTTGTTAAAATTACCAAAATAAAGCAGAAAACATTTTGATGCTTTTTAAGAATTCAAACCATGCTTAGAACGACTCGTCACACGCATCGATAAACTAACTTCCAATAGTTACCCTTTAAGATTGGGAGAATTCTCAATAAGTATTACTTTTTTCCTTCAATGGTTAAGTATTTGTAAGATAGGTCCGATTTTTGTGTGGACAAATACCCTTAAGAGAATAGATGTGCCAGAGAGGTTGTAATAGCCATGGAAAGGGATGAAAAGAGTGATCTAGAAGGGTGAAGAAGAAGAGCAGGGGTGAACAGAGAGGGTAGGCAGTGGAGATCCAAACCCAGAAAATCCCAAGGAGGAAAGACAATAGAGCCCCTGAAAGAGGATAAGACTTCCTTTAAAATCAGTGCTCACCAACTTTCTCTCTCTAGGAACTGTTCACAAATGTGCTCTGTCTCTCTGAGGTTCAATGGAGAGACGTTCATATTTATAGACCACACGAGCTAATGCTCGGGCACCAAGTGGCGCGCTGATAAAATGACATGTGTCCCTTCTGTACCCCCTGACCGAGGAGTTGTCGATACCCTCGCGATGACTGCGAGTATGACGGTAAGCGCATCCTCTGATCCGCTGAGATCCTCTTCTTCTTTTACAGCCACCAAGCCACTAGATCCCCTTCCTTCCCGTAAGGCAAGGTCATGACCTACTCGGTCGCGCCAATACCGCTACCAAGCCTCAAGGGGCTCCTCGGGCCCTACCTAAAGGCCGGAGCAGACATAAGAGTCTGGGCAATTTCTCTGGTGCCTTGGTTAAACCGCGTTATTGTCTCCATTAGATTGGGACCGCGCCAAACGTCCACTTGAATAAATATAACTCTCTCCTTAAAGGAGGAATTTGAGCTCGCGACCTTTACACGGACGCTGCAAAGCTATGGGTAGCGCAAGGCTCCCACGCGCGGGGCCACGTGTCGCGCGATTGAGGCACCACGTGGCGAGCTAGGGTTCGTCGGTCAAATCGTCAACCCCGCGAGGACGAGTACGGATGTCACATGCTCATTGGATAGTCAAACAGTCAACGGTCGCGCCTATTGACCTTTCCTACAGTATTTAAAGATATTTTATATACGTTTTTGTATATAATCTATATATGCTCCTAAGGCACTTCCAACCATTAGAGCTTTTAAGTGTCTCCACTCCCCCACACCTGTTTTGTGCTACTAAGGCATGGTCGATGTAAATAAAGGCCCCTCATGGTGGAGAAAAGTGGGTCACTGAAAACGTTGAAGATGTATGAACTTTCGTTTGACATGGTTCATTGGTGTGGGACAATGTCTGTCTGTTTAATAGTCTCTGATTCACACAACCTATGTTGCATGGACTCTTGAGTCTTGTTGGAAGTACTCAAGTTGACACGGCATGTCTATGGGTACGGGATATGGATCCAATCTTTTTGTTTTCAAAAGGATACTTCAAAAAAAGTTCTTTTATTTTTTTTAGGAAAAAAATAAATTCGAATTAAAATTTAATATTTTCAAATTACCCTTACATCATTGTATATAACACAATAAATCATTAATAAAGGTCTTCTTTTGTATATATAGAAACCAAAAATATCCATTAGACGACATATTCTCATACCCCCATCTACTTATGGTTATCTTTTTTCGGAGCCTGCATATCCTAGATTTGGAGTTCGATATGATGTGTCCGAATCTTACCCCATGTGGCATAGGGCACAAAACAAGATAACACAATCCAAGATTACAGGTCACATCTTTCGTTTCTCTCTACAACGATCTGGAGATAGCTCATCGCTTTGCTTCCTCATTACATATTCTGCGCTTTGTTGAACCCTTTCATTGTACTTCTATTGTCAACCATCGAGATTTTTTCATGAACTGCTGTCCCTGCAGAAAAAAACAATTGGAAAAGTCTTCTTGAGCACCAAAGAGTGTTAAGACTCTACTTTGAACATCAACTTTGAACGGTTGACATTTCAGCCCATCAAGATTCTTTCCCTGGTCATTTCATGAGGAGTTTCCTATTTTATTTGATTGTCCCTGCCATGCATAAAATTATCGCATGTTACTTTTGCGGTTCTTCAAAATTACTGAAGTGCTGATGCTGATTCCCCTTGGCGATATTGAAACACCATCTTTCCTTATGCAGAGAAGTAATAGTGAACTATACAGATATTAGTTGTGCTTGTATCCTTGAGTTGGAGATTAAAAAGCTGTAGCAGTTGCTGTAATGCTACCAGTGCAATAAGGGGCGGAGCTACCTGCCACGTGCCACCCCCGTTTCAAAAATATAAACCAAAAAAAAAAAAAACAAATTGCAGCGAAACATGTTAAATGCAAAATATGCGGAGTTTGCTCAAAGAGAACCTTGGCAGAGTTGGTTAATGCGCGTGCTCTGTCTTGGACGCCAATCATTGGAGTTCGATTCCCCTTGGCGGTTATTTTCTTTTCCTCTTTGGGATATCAGCGCTCTCTAGTTTCTCCCTCTCTCACTGTAATTTTTTTTTTGTTATAAAAGAACTGGGGGTTGCACTCCAAATTCTTTGCATAAAAGGTATTTCTCACTAATTGAAGAGGCACATGATCCATTTGAACATTAAATTTTTTCCCCAAGTTTATTACAAATTTTACTGCATGTTTCTTTACGAATATTAGTGTGTATGAGTGAACATATAAAATGAATTCACGAATATGTTAATTTTCATATTTGTATGATTAAGTTAGGTATTACACCTTTTTTTACACTTAGAATGAAAGAGGGATTCCTCGTTGCCTGAACTTTTCAATTTAGCTGTTCAAAATGTGTCACTTTCGAATGCATAATTTTTTCTTTAGACTAATGTGGTTTGACTAGGTATTTACGAGTATGGAAAAAAACCTAATACCTTCTACAAATAATCTAAAAATTGCAACTTAGAGAATGATCGGTTCGGATTGATAAAAATTTGTAATATTTCACACAAAAAAAACCCACGACAAAACCTAATATTATGGTTTTCTACAACTAATTTTCTTCCTCATTTTTTCGCACAATATGTAAGTAGATTTTCATTGAACGGTGCCACTCTCGTGGCGGAATCCTGGCTCCGCCCCTGCGTGCAATGAAGCGGTTTCAGGGTGTTATAGTCGTAGCTTAACGGTATCACTGTAGCAATAACCAAAGGTGTGAATTTTTTTAGGGTCTGTTTGGAAATTGAGGAAAGAAAAGAAGAGAAAATGATTAAGAATGAAAAGGTAGAGAAAATTGAGAGATAAAATAACTAACCAAACAAAAGAAGGGATAATTTTTATTTCTCTCTTCCTTTTTCTTTCTCTCCACAAGTTCGAAACACACCTTAATCTTTACACAACGTAGGACATAATTATTGATATTTATGTTTTTGCTTCAGCATCACATTTGTTGGAGTAAAACAGTGCTTGGCAACTTTTCTTTATTTTCTATACCTAGTCTAATTTACTTTTTTATTGTTGTATTATTCTCTGTTAAATAATTGTCCTTGCCTTTTAATTATTGCGAATTCCCCTTTGAGAATAATTCAGTCTTTGTGTTTCTGTCAGTAACAGCCGAATGCCAATACACCTGCAAATTTTTGTCTCAAAGCTATATTTGCCTTTTAGGGACTTGGCTTGGCACCCACCAATATACCATTACCAGTTAGCTCATACCGTTCTGTAACCCCGATTTGTAAAACAATGGACGCAAACCATTTTGGTGTACAGCAACATACATTGGTTGTAGGAGTCAGGATTGTTAATAATTTGAATCTATCGATCAACTGAGATTTGTTTAGTTTGTTTAGAAACCTTAATTTCATCACTAATAATGTTCGTAAACTGCTTTCTGTGATTTTGTACTAGGCGATGTTTAGCCCATCCATGAAAAGGGCCTTAAGCACCAAGGTATTGCCTTCATAAGCGGTAGACGGCAGAAATAAATTTCAACTTATTGGTCCTCATCAATACCCGCAACATTGATTAATTTGCTACCTATTTTAGTTCCCTCTATTGTATACTGTTTATGACCGTTGTAGCTCGATCGTCATTTATTGAGTGAACCTGGATATGAATTGAGTTTCACATTTGATCTTATTTCCAAGTTTTCTTTCTTTACAAATTCACTCTTTGCAAAAACTCATGAAACTACTTATTGACTGACTTGTTGGTCCGTACTCTGTACTTTAAAGTTTGTGTCTAAAGTGGTCCCTTTATCCATGCATTGCGATCACTAGATGCCTTTTGTTATTAATATATAAAGTATGGAAAAATTTGGTGGCGATGATTCCCTTCTGCCTTTGGTGCTAATTTTGATGCCTTCCAATCTACAGGTGCAGAACACAAGTTCCATGCAGAAGAAAGTGATTGGGGTTTCACTTCTTACTTGCCTCTTATAAAACTGAATGATCCCAAGGAAGGTTTTCTGGTGAATGATACTATTGTACTTGAAGCCGGCGTAACCATCCCCAGTTCCCATGACTCAAGAAAGGAGATTGGTTGTGAACCAAAAAATGCAAAAAGGATAAAGGAGACTGGTGACAATGGCTTGGGAAATGTAGAAGCTGACATTGCTGGGACTACTTCTCAAGTCAGGTTTTTGTCATACTGGGTTTCTTCAGAGGCACTCCTGTTACTTGAAAAGATCCTCAGCCTTCACGAGGGCACTTATGTCAAATTCTCAATGAAAGGTCAGGCTCTGCCAACTATGCTACTTGAGTCGTTTGCTGCGTTCATTGCGTCGATGTCATCCACTAAGGTGGATGAATTGAATGAGGAAGCATTGCGACTGGCTGCCAATTCTATTGAGGACTTTGAGCAAGTAGGGTTGGACTTGAGGTGGCTGAAGCAGAGGCTAGACGAAGCAAAGGTGGTGAAAAAGCACTCGGAGTCGGTCAACACTGTTGAGTCTTGTACGAGTGCTTTGGAAGTGGCTCGAGCCATTGTTGACTCATGTACAAGTGCTTTGGAAGTGGCTCGAGCCAAGGTTCGTGAACTCGAAGATGGGCTTGCCAAAGCCAAGTTAGAAGGAGAGGTGATGTCCAGGGAACTGCCCAAATCCCTGGGAGTGAATGATTCTGTCCTTAAGGATATTGTGTAGATAGCAGTTCTGAAGAAGCTTAGTATTAACAGACATGATGATAGTACTCCGGAAATCGAAACTTATGTTATTAATATATTATGGTGCCTTCACAAATTGAAACGTTTAGCCAATTGTGGGTTGAGTGTGAATGCTTAGGCTAAGTTCCGCTTAAGACTTTTAGGCTTTTTCTTGTTTTGTCCTTATTCAAATTTTTTTCCGCATTTGTTAGTTTTGCATTTAACTTTTGTAGATTATTGATTTATCTCGTCAAGACGAATTGAAAAAGTAGAATATAGAGTCTGACTTTTACTCAAAAACAATATAGTATTGAAATATCCAAGATAAAGCTCAATAATTCAAAAAAAATACTTAATAGGAACTGTCTCAAACAGGTTGGAGACAGAAAAACGAAAAAGAAAAAGGGAAGGTTGCAGCACGTTTCTTCGCAAGTGTAGGAAGAACACTTGAACTATTGAGGCGTTGTTCAATTACGTCATGCTGTCTAAAATTTTCAAATTGGTGACAGATTATGCTGAGTTGGACTAATGGCTCCGTCAATCCCCATCTCCGAAAAAAACACCATTGCTTTCATTCCCCGACACCCTTTGCGAAGGCGCCACCCCCTTCCGCCACCTACTCTCCCTCTAACTCGCCAACTGCTCCCACGACCTCCAACTCTCCATTATCGCCCTCAAATCCCTCTTTGCTCCGACAATCTCCAACTCTCCATCACAGCCCTCAAATCCCTCTCCACCCTCATTGTTCTCCAATTCCTCAATTGCCTCGCTATCACCCATGCCTGATCCCACCCGACCTTGCCTCCAACCTCTGCTCCTTCACTACTGTCAACAGCCTTCAGTAGCTTCGTTGGACTACAACAATCGATGTGGCAATCCATTGGTGGGGGTGAGAGGAAAGAAGGAGGAAGGGGGTTAGTCATGAGGGATGAGATTACGGAATTGGAGAAACCTGTTATCTAATGTTGCTTGCATTTCGCCTATATTTGGCACCTTCTTTTTCAACTTCTCATTTTCCCTTTTTTATATTTTGGCTGTTTGGTTGTTGATTCTCAAAATGAATTTCAGAAAATGAGTTTTGGCACTTGATTCTCATTATTGTCTTTTCCTATTTTGGCTGTTTGCCACCCCATTTCGAAAATGGGTTTTGGAAAAACACATTTGCTCATTTTGCTTAAGGAGGGGAGAAGTAAAGAAAGTGGTCCAAGGAGCTTTTTGCATTTTTGGCTTCTCTCAAACACTACTCCTCTTGTAAAATGCATTCTGCACATATTCATCCAAATACTTACCAGGATTCAAAATACATTCTGATTATAGTCTAACAAAAATGATACTCACATAATAATTCAAATACAATACCAAACACAACCTTTCACATACATATGGGCTCTACACACACTATTATATGTGAGTCTCATATGTATAAGAGAAGTTGTGTAAGTTATTGTGTTTGGATCGTTGTGTGAGTAGCATTGTGACGCAGCGGAATTCACAAGAGATTAGTTAGCGTACTAATCCAAACGAGATAAACAACCCGTCGCAACGAGCAATTCTTGCGCACAAGAATGAAAGAGAAAATCTCTGCAATATTATTAATCAAAAAGCTGCCTAAACCCTAAGTTACAAACCTTTATATAGACGAAAACCCTAAAAACCCTAAAAATAAGCTTGGAAAATAAAAAGTTCCATAATTTGGGGCTTTTCCTAAAATTGAAAACGGGAAAGAAAAACAAGACTTTCCCAAAAAGAATCAACTTTAAAGGAATTACGGACTAAGAGTTATTAACGAATCAAATCTTTCCTAAAACGGCAAAATAACGCAATTGAAAGCCTAAACGAAGGAATTAGGCCTAAAAACACCGTTCATCATCTAAGGGTTGATGAGTATGGACCGGAGCGCAAAAATAAGTCAGCCCACCAAGTTTGGGCCTATTCCGAGCTCGTCCGAATTTAACCAATTCGGGTAATCTGAAACTAAACACCGTTTGGACTTCCGAGGCTTGGCTCGATCCAGCTGATCATGGAATTGGGCCTCCACATGCTCTACATCACATTGTTGATAATCTAAAAAGCCAAAAGGCAAAAAGCTGAAAATAAAAGGTCAAAAAGTAAGCTTCCAAACACTCTACATAGTAGCATTGTTGTGTTTGGATCGTTGTGTGAGTAACATTGTTGATAATCTAAAAAGCCAAAAGGCAAAAAGCTGAAAATAAAAAGTCAAAAAGTAAGCTTCCAAACACTCTACCAAATTTAAACTACATTTTGACCAAAAAACCAAAAAATTAAAAATGAAAAGTCAAAAAATAAACTCCCAAAACACTCCAGGATCGTTTCGTCAACAAAGCTTGCAAAGAGGAAGAAGAAAAAAAATAGGGTTGTCAGTCCAATTCAACATAATCCGTTACCAATTTGAATTTGCCAGATTTGGACGGGAGTAATGGAATAAAACCTCAATAATTTAGGTGTCTAATTGAAGTTTATTACTATTACTAAATTTAGGTGTCTTTTAGACATTGAGGTCAAAGTTTGGGAATATTTAGAAATTAGAGGTTGCTCGTGCCTAAAGGCACAACGCAACACATTTTGAACACAATTAAAATGAATTACGAAATTATATATTGACCATTCCTGCTAACAAAACTAATTTATATAGGAATATTTTTTTTTTAGGTTCAAACAGAGTTCTTTTAGTGTATGCTTGTGCTCGAAGACACGGACCGAACAATCAGCACACATGCAAATCAACACTGTAACCATGAACAAAGTATCAACCTATTCATGTAACATTGAGGAGTCGTTCAAAATTTCAAAATAGCACACACACACAAAGAGAATATGGAACGTTTGGTTATTATTATTATTATTATTATTATTATTATTTTGGTTTTGGAAGGAGGGAATCATTGCAAAATCAAACCTCGACTCAAAGGTAGACAATCATGTTGCAGATTGGACAATGATGCGAGCTTTGCAATCAAAATAGCTATTTAAATGGAGGAAAAAAATGGAGGGGGAGGGGGGTGGGGGGTGGAAGGATGAGAAAAATGTGAGATATGAATTTTGAACATGAAATCTAATTAGTGACAATTGCGCAATTACTATTGTTTGAGAGAGAAGGGGAGAGCTGTAGAATTTATGAAGTAAATCAATGGTTAAAATTTATAGAGAGATAAGATTAAAAAAATCCTCTTCCCTTATTATGTAGATTTTTTCATGTTAGCATCAAGAAGACAATTATACCCTTATCTTTCTTTACTTCATGCAACGATTCTGAAAATCCTAACCACGCCCCTATGTCATTATATAGTCATTAGTACCGGTTTAACTTGAAGTGCTATGCAAGGTTAGACAAACTTGTAAAGAGAAGCAAACTAAAGCGTATAGGGATGTATTTCACTAGTTTGCTCTTCTACCTCAGAAAGGGATATTCCAAAAATATTAAAATAAGCCTCTATTGACTTTGTAATAATAATATAACTTTCATAAGTTTAACTAGAGCTTCAGACCATTAACTATAGGGTTATATGTTCATTTCTATTCATCGATGAATCTTAATACTCGATTAAGTTATAAAATTTTGTTTAAACAGAATGAAAATGGAAGTTTGTTGAGTTAGAAGTGGAGTTTGCGATGTTCTAGCATTGATCCTCTGGCCTACGACAGGAACGAGCATGCATAGTGCATGGCGTAGACCATGGTTTTCTCCACCCACCTTCTTAAGTAGATTGATGGGTCCGGCATAGAAGCTAATTTCCTATGATTGTTTGTGTTTTGTTTTGTAGCTTTAGTTGTACTATATTGCTTTTGTTCTAGTTGTAATTTATTTTTATTCGTTATGTTTTGTTGTATGGGTACGTGGCTTGCGGGACCCCACTCAATTTTTATTAACTTTCTAGTAGAGCGAGGAACTTCGAAATTTTTTTGCAACCAATGGTTAAACGAAAACTAGGAGGTGTACCTAGAGAGAGATATTTTCGACGAAATAGTTAATGAGACAGTCACGGAACACTTCAAAATATAAAACCCGATAGGGGCCAACTGTGACAATAAAGAAGGAAAAAAAATTTGAAGCAATGAATTTTTAGATTTCTATGTCGACACTTTTGGAAGCATATATTATACAATTTATTTTGCATGGCAATGAACGTTTAAGTCCAGCTATATATGATTGCATTTGGATTGTAGTAATTTCTTCAAAAAAATAGTTTATGAATATTAAGTGCCCACTTAGGTGCCGTTCCGCTTTCTTTTTAAATCCTGTTTTTCAAAAAGAAGGTAATTTCAAATTCAAATATAATGAAAATGAAAAATAATTTTTTAATTTTTTCTGCACCGTTTAAAAGATTTCAATGAGATCTATCAAATAAGATTTGTATTGGTAAAAAAATTATTTGCGTAAACACGTGATTTTTGAGCTTAAAATTACTTTTGTTTTCTAAAAGTTCATTTTTAAAAAACTGTAACAGGCCCTAAATAGAATTCTGAATCGGAGTGAAATTGTAAATATATCATATGATTGAAACTACATTTAAATGAGATTTTCAAGATCACGTACTTGTGCAATTTTTTGCAGTAGTAACATAAAATGAAAAAGGGTTTCCATAAGATAGAATAGCCCAGTGAGTCAGTGACTAACCTACAAACGAACCGAGATAGAGCTATTTCAGGGTTTGGCTCGATTCGTTTAATCGGGTAAAGTTCGAGTTGTAGAATTATGTAGTACACGAGCCGAACTCAACTGTCCAACCGCTGAACTCAGCTGTTAAAAAATTGGCTCGTTTATGGGGGGCTTGTTTAGCAATTCCAAACCCAACAAGCCCTCTTTAACAATTTCATCGATCGTATAAACGTTGCATCCTCTCTCTCTCTCTCTCTCTCTCTCTCACAAATTTCTCCACAGCAACTCTCTTCGAAGATTTGCTGATCACACCGCCACATGACTCTCATGACGCCTCCCCCTTTAGACGTAATTACCCACGAATACTTCATACGCATATATATCTGTATATCTCTGTACTATACCAACTTTGCTCTTCGTATTTTTTTCGCACACACTATCTCTATATGCATCTGTACGAGCGCTGTACAATTTTGATGTTCGAGTTGGTTTACGATTTGGGCTGGTCCTGAACTTCGAGGTTTTTATCGATTTTAGGGCTTCGATTGGTCAGCAGTGCTCAATTTGCTAGATCCAATCACTCTTTGACTTTGAAGGTTTTTTTGTTTGGTTTTTCAGCAAGAGGATGATGAGATGCTAGTGCCGCATTCAGATTTGGCACCAAACGGACCTCAACCCATGGAAGGTATATTGGCTGTCTTTTTTTGACTGTGTTAAGTTTTCCAAAGTTTAGGTTTTTACTTTTCTTGATTGGATTAATTCGCTCCGGGTTGTATTCAGATCTTGGGTTTTGCCTAGTTATGACTTAAAAGTAATCAATTGATTTAAAGGCCCCGTTCGGTAGTGGCAGGGAAAGGAAAGTACGGGAATGTGTTAACTTTAATGCATTTTTTATGATGGGTTTAGTTAGCAGGAGAGTCGTGGGACCCACATCTCAACCCGTCGAAAACTCGTCCAGCAAGAAACACAAGATTTCTGCATTTCTACACTCGTTTCTCCATAATTTAGAGTACTACTTCTCTATAATTTTCCCAGAATAGTTTTCTTGCACTAATTTCTTCACAACTGATCGGGGTAGATATGCACTTCTTTTTGTCCTTATTTTATAAGGTTACAAAGTTTCCCGTTCATTATTGACTCCTAATTCAACTTTCCATACGATTGTGCGCTTTCGATTGCCTTCAGTTGTGCCTGCAGAAACCGCTAATGCAGTGGATACTCAGTCAGTTGATGATCCACCATCGGCACGGTTCACATGGACAATTGAAAATTTTACGAGGTTGAATACTAAGAAGCTCTACTCTGAGATTTTCCTTGTTGGAGGATATAAATGGTACGTTAATTTGTCTACATTTTTGCCATAACTTGATTTTGACTGTTATTCATTAAACTTAAAAGATTATATAATCTTTTGTGTTGCGTGGACCAGGAGGGTGCTCATATTCCCAAAAGGGAACAACGTGGAACATCTTTCAATGTATCTAGACGTTGCAGATTCGGCTACTTTGCCATATGGGTGGAGTAGATATGCTCAATTCAGCTTAGCTGTGATCAATCATCATACTACCAAGTTTACAGTTAGGAAAGGTATGCCTTTAATGGTGTTTATACGCTAGTTAATAGCTATCGTATTTGAACAACATGGAAATGAAATTATTATAATCTTTTTATCTTCTGGATATGTAATCACTATCTAGAATTGCACAGACTGTGTAGTGTACACCACCCCTGTGCGCTGGGCTATTTTCCCTTTCTCTTATACAAAGTTATGATTAGCAAGTGGCGATTTGCCTTATGCATTGTGTTTATTGGTTATGACGTCGTGTACGTCTTTACTTATACATTGTGTTCATTGTGCATAGTTTGTTATCTTTCTCAATTTATGTTTTGTAGTATCTTTATTTAGTAGGTTCATATCCTGGATGGATTTATCATTTTTCGGTATAATACTTTAGGTAGTTTTACGAACGGTTTTATGTTTTGAAAATCAGAACCTGGAGCCAGCGGAGAGGGGATTGCATCATGGGTCATTGCGTTTACTTTAACCATTGGGTCAACCGGAGTTGAATCATGATGCTTTAAATATGTCATAAATACAACGATATCTATTTATGAAGAAAAGCGTTATGAGTTGTGCACAAAAGACTGAAAAGAGTACAATGCATTAATGGAAGTCATATAAATGCATCCCATGTTATCTACAACAAGTGAAAAAAAAAGGTTTTGGGTTTATTTTCATTTTTTTTTGCGCTACAATCCCATCTCGGTTCAGGAATGAAAAATGAGGCACTATTACACTCTGTAAAGTGTAAAGTTTGGCCTCCGACTATACAAAAATGTGTCGGCCTGAGCAGTTCATCCCTTGCACTGCTTTTGGCACTTGGCATTGCATGACCGTTGTAATACACACATTTAAAGCGTTTTAAACGTACTAAAATTTTTATGCTATACTGATTGGAAGGACTTATCATTTTTGGACCATTGAATTTAGTGGTTTTCACTTTTCAAGTTGAAGATCGGTTTTTAAGTACGAATGGTTTGAGGGTTCTTTACTGGACTTGAGACTATTCGATGGTACAACCAGTTCATCTGCTCCGGATTTTAAACAACCAGTTCATCTGCTCCGGTTTTTAAAATGTTCGTGTTTGTGCGTCTTCTATATATGGAAAAATTCTCATTTTTTTGGTGGGAATGCATATGTGTGCTGGTATCTAAGGGTCCAAATCTGTCAAGTTCGGTTCAATTTTTGGGATGTTGGGGACTGAACCGATCGGTTCAGGGTAATGTAGCCAGGAACCGACCCCGACCGAAAAATCAATGGACTGAGATTGGTTCGGGGTGGTTCGGTTTGGTCAGTTTTCTCGGTTTTTTTTTGGGTCGGCATTAAGATTGAAATGGACAGTTGAGATTGAGATGGACGGTTGAGATTTTTTTTTTTTTTTTTTTAAGGTTTAAGATGGATGGCCTTGATTGATCGGTCCAAATTGGTATGGTTTTGGTATATCGGTTTGGTTCGGTCCGGTCCGATCCGAAGAAACTTTTAGGTAACCGAGACCGAACCGAAAATTGATCTGATCGGTTCAATTCGGTCCAAACCAAAGCCGAGCAAACCCACCCTTACCCAGACCAAAAACTGAACCAATCAGTCGGTCTTTTCGGGTTTTTTCGGTTTTCCTTTCACCCCTACCGATATCCATGTAGCAATATGTGTGTTTTTGTATTGCATGGAAGAAAAATGTTAAATCACTTCACGCCTAGGTAAATGGAATTCTACTTTGCAGTTGGTAATGCTTAGGGACGTAAGTTGCTTAACGTTTAATTAAGTTTTTTTTACCTGGTTGATGATAATTGTACATATTTTGAGAAGTAAAAAAATGTGAATTTGTTATAGATATGCATTATGATTCTATGCCAATGGGGATTCCATCTTATATGATCGTGGAGATCAAAGGAAAAAAATGAGTCATAGTTCAAATATTCCTCTTTTTTGGTGGTTCTTTTCCTCCTCCTCCTCCTCTCTCTCTCTCTCTCTCTCTGCTTTTTTGTACTTAAAGGAATAGCATATAAGAGGCTGGGAAGAAACTAAATAGTACATGATCATTTCCCTGAAATATTCTAGAAACTAATGCTTTGTTTGGATTAGAGTTTGAATTTTTTTTTGAAAAATAGTAGGGGTAATAAGTGGAGAGAGATAGAGAGAGAAATGTTGGAAGTAGGGAGAATCTAGGGGGAATTTTTTGAAAAATTCTTTTTGAATTGTGAAAAGAACAAAGCATAAAAGATGATAATCCCTCCGTCCCCTTTTAAATGTTCACTATGGGAAGCCGTGCATTTTCAAATCCCCAAAATACATATTTCTATATAATTTTATTTTTATTTTTTATACCAAATTAAAGTGAGCTCTTTAATTTGGTGTAAAAATATAAAAATAATAACTCTTGATCAAAAGGAACTGGGGGGAAAAATTGTAATAACTCTTGATCAAACGAAACTGGTAGCAGATTTGTCTAAATTTGGTATCTTTAGATTAAAAAACAAGCCTAGTAGGGTGTTAGAGTTGTGCTAGACCAATCAGTCTCTTTTCAAATGGGTCATTGGCCTGGGACTGGCTTCAAATGGAAAAGTATATAAATATACACCAGTACACGAAAATAATAGTCTCTTGCCATCACTACCTCACTATGCACAAAGGGCGAGAAATAAATCCAAGATGGCAGCCAACATTCTATTCCTCTTTGCAAGGATTTGGGGATAGGTTGCCATTTGCTGCCTCCTTAGTCCTTTCATATTCAATAGAATTGGATTTTATAATTCTCTTTCTGCAAATATTAATCATCAAGATCTCATCCGTGGCTGTCCACGCCAAAAAAATGTTACTCCCTCCGTCCCAAATTCTTGGTCCTCTACGGTTTTACGTGCAATTTTCAATGGCCTATATCTCTTGATGTATATTGTTTAAAATATGCAATATGGATCTTGTTTGATAGATTTCAATTATTTCTATAAAATAATGTTTTCAAAAACATAAAAAAATATACATTGAGAGATCTAGGCAATTGAAAATTGCACGTAAAATGGTATAGGACCAAGAATTTGGGACGGAGAGTACCTGAAAAGAGGTGTAGTTGTCTAGAATCTGGATGCCATTCGATTGAAATGTTCCTTGAGGACCAATTGTTTGTTGTAATAGTAGTTTGCTAAAAAACGAAGTACTTTCAAAGCTTCTTCCTATCCAGTCTATCTGCCTAGGGAACTAGGTTCAGTACTGATCAGTTTCCGAGCCCTTTCAGTTCGTTAGACCTCGCTGACATTTGTATCCACCTATCTCCTTCCATTGCTGTTTCCTCAACAAAAATCTGATTAGAGTTGATGCGATGCCAAGGATTGTTGTTTTGTACATGATTTCAAACTTGTCTCCTTTGTTTCCAAGGCTTATCATTTGTTATTGGTACATGGCACGCATTTTTTTTTTTTTTTTGCCTTAGTGGAGCTAATCCAGCTGGACTGATCAGTTTCCCAGCCCTTCCAGTTCAGTAGACCTCGCTGACATTTGTATCCACCTATCTATCTCCATTGCAGTTTCTTGAACAAAATCTGATTAAAGTTGAACGGTCGATTTGATTGCCAGGGTTTGTTGTTTTGTAAACTGAACCCTTATAGTAACTCGTGATCTCGAACTTTTTCAACAGAAGACGAATGGATGGGAAAGGTAACAAGTCTAAGCATATGCTTTTAGGTAGTGTCAAGATTCCCAAATTCCAAACTTCTTCAAACTATCTTGTAGAGGATCACCAATTTTTCCGAATCTAAGTACAATCATTTGTTTGATAACGCAGATTTTTTCTGACATTGAAAAATCTGTCTATAACGTTTTCGTATGTGGAATAGGCTGAAGAGAAAATTGGAGTTCTAATCATGTATAGCATTATATCCAATAGATTGGATATCTTTTCTTAATACTGTTCTGGTGGAGAAGGGAGGTCTGGGAGATGAAGGTCATTCCTTTATTTTTATTATAGAGATTGAAAAGGGGTGGGTTATGGAGTTTCGGACTCTTGCTTTCTTTTGCTTTTGGGTTCCTTGGCTGGACTCTGTCCTTCGATCCTCTAAATGTCATTCTCTCTTTTTTTTTTTTTGGTGCAATGGGAAAATAAATGACTTATTCTTCTCTTAATAAAATTGATTTTGCTGATAAAAAACAGTAATTAATCGGGAAAACAATTCTTTTGCTTTTGGGTTCCTTTGGTGGACTCTGTCCTTCGATCCTCTGAATGTTTTTTTTTTTTTTTTTGGTGCAACGGAAAAACAAATGACTGTTGTTCTTCTCTTAATAAAATTGATTTTGATGATAAAAACAGTAATTAATCGGGAAAACAATGTCCCCACCCCGTGTTACCCCAAAGGCGTTGAGTGGGTTTGTTACGTGGGAGCAATTCCCTGCAGAAGAAATGTTAATTTCTGTGTGGGAAAACATAATTTGTCAAATCAAGGCGGGAAATTGTCATTTGGCATGTATTACTGCTTGTGATCTCCCTAAGCATATGAAGGGTGACGGTGCTAAATGTTGAAATTTGGTGCAAATTCATAATACAAATTTTTGTTGCTTTATTGATTGAAAGCCTAAAAGCCTTGACTTCATGTGGTAGAATTACTACTTCGGTGCTAATTGTGGTACTTTTCAGACACGCAACACCAGTTCAATGCCCGAGAAAGCGATTGGGGTTTCACTTCTTTCATGCCTCTTAGTGAACTGTATGACCCCACTAGAGGTTACCTGGTGAATGATACTGTTGTAGTTGAAGCTGATGTTGCTGTTCGTAAGGTTGTTGATTACTGGTCACATGACTCAAAAAAAGAGACTGGTTATGTTGGGCTTAAAAACCAAGGAGCTACTTGCTACATGAACTCTCTCCTTCAGACATTGTACCATATTCCTTATTTCAGAAAGGTTTGCATATTCGTTCAACTTGTCTGATTTATTTAAAACACCATGAACTTGCCTTATTTGTACCACTATATTCAGGCAGTGTATCATATGCCGACAACCGAGAATGATATGCCGTCTGGGAGCATTCCTTTGGCTTTGCAGAGTTTATTCTATAAGCTTCAGTATAGCGACACTAGTGTAGCAACCAAAGAGTTGACAAAATCTTTTGGATGGGATACGTATGATTCTTTCATGCAGCACGATGTGCAAGAGCTTAACAGGGTCCTTTGTGAAAAACTTGAAGATAAGATGAAGGTATGGCACTTAATAGCTAATCATATGATAAACTTGATTTTCTTGACATAGCCCCAGGAGGTTGTTTATACTTGATTGTGGTTTTTCTGGATCAGGGAACTGTTGTGGAGGGTACAATACAGCAGTTATTTGAAGGTCACCACATGAACTATATAGAATGTATCAATGTGGACTACAAATCAACCAGAAAGGAATCATTTTATGGTACTACTTTCAGCCTATAGTTATACGGTTACACCACAGTTATTCAGCTGTATCTGTAGTCTTAACTGTCGGAAATGTATTGTCGTATAGATCTTCAGCTTGATGTAAAGGGATGCCGTGATGTTTATGCTTCTTTTGATAAGTATGTGGAGGTGGAACGTCTTGAGGGTGATAACAAGTATCATGCAGAACAGTATGGGTTACAGGTGGGATGCTTTTGAAACCTGTTTTTTTAAATTCTTTAACTTTTCTGAGTTCCAAGAGAGCTTTACATGAATTGAACAATTTGGATGATGGTCTGAAGACTCTGAACAACCCTTAAATGCTTGATAATGTTGAGTAGTTTGTTCTTTTGTTTAAATTTGATGCAATGCAGTTCTTCTCTCAGTAGAAATGATGTATTCTTTACCTTTCCAGGAAGCAAGGAAGGGTGTCCTGTTCATTGACTTTCCCCCAGTTCTTCAACTTCAGTTAAAGCGGTTTGAGTATGATTTTATGCGGGATACCATGGTCAAGGTTCGTATAAAAAATCCATCTTCTTGCCTTCTTGATATGTTCTTATGAGTGGGCGCTGTTTCTGTTTGTTCAATATGTTAAGTGTTAGTGTTCAACTAGTATTGTGAATAGAATAAAGAATAAACACAATAAATTGTTCATTTTCCAAAATGCGTAGATGGGTTCACCTTGAGGTGTATTTCCGGTATCATGCAAGAATTCTTCGTGTAAGAGAATTTTAGGTAACTTGGGCTATAGTTCATGAAGACACCAATCGACATCTTATCAAAGATAAAGGAAGTTTGTATCAGGTCCTCTAAAAAACTCTGAGAATGCAAGTCTGTAACCGTTAAGTGAAAGTTAGATGTGTCTTATGCCACATGTTTTCCTGATCTCTGCAAAAAGCTCATGTTAAAAACTGAATATCTATGGCAGTTAGCATGAGATGCTTTCATTATTTGGTTGTGGTAGAAAACATGTCATGTCCCACTCTCTCTAGTTTTCCTAATATTGATGTATCATGTATGCACAGTATTCCATAGTTCTCATTCATAATACAATACAATACAAGAAACCAAACATGCATCATTGGAAGTGCAATAGCTTTATGGGGCCCCACTTTGCCTGGTTTGTACAGGGTCTCGTACAGCTTTCAAGTATTGAGTTCCATTATTCGTCTTACTAGTTGTAGTGTTTTTCCTCAATTCAAAATACATTTTGGAGTGCTGTGCAGGGGTGACGGGAGAGCAAGAGCCTTTTTCTTTCTGCACTACGTAAATAGAGGGCATTTAGGGTCTATAAGCATTACTTATTATTACCCCTACTCCCTAATATAGATTTTCTTGTTTCTTTTTGCAAAATATGTCTACAATAACTGGTTGACTTGTGTATAAAATCTTCTGCTTTTAACTCTTAATAATGAAAGTTTGAAACGACTTATTCTACTTTTGAACCAGATAAATGACCGCTATGAGTTCCCTCTACAACTAGATCTTGACGTAGAGAATGGAAAATATTTGTCGCCTGATGCAGATAGGACTGTTCGCAACTTGTATACACTTCACAGGTACTTTCAGAAATGACTCAATGCACAACACTACCTGCTTGTTTTACGAAATACCCACGGTCGTAAGAACTGTGAAGAATTTATTTGGAGATGTCAGGTTGCCTTCCTAAATTCACTATCTAATAATTTTCTCCTAATATCTTGATATTATGCAGTGACTTAAAAAGATGGCATGTATGTACAGCTTTATTTCTAACGTAACGTGTAGCTTATGTTTACCAAATGAAGCCCCCTCCCACCTTGTTTGGTGGTTGGATGAGGGAAGAACTCAACCTTGAAGTCATGGGTTCTCCCTTGAAGGGAAGTGGAGGGAAGTGGGCAAAGTTATTCTCATCCGATTCCCCTTGCTGGAAATAGTTTGGATAAGTTGCATCTTTGTACTATATCAGCCATTTATGTCAATCATATAGAACTCCAGCATTATAACCCCTTGTTCCGTGTGGTTTTTAATTTTCTGCCTTTAGTATGAATAAAGATGTATCTTTTTGTTTCCAAGTATCTGTGGAGATTGTTGTATAATTTCTATTTGGGCTTTGTCTAATTCCACCCTCCCGATGGATGGTATTGTCCTACATGGCTACACCATCTTTAGATTAATGCAATCGCTTTTCGGCTGTTTTCTTTTCTTTTCTTTTTTTTGAATAGCGAAAACTAAATTTTATTAACCTTTGAAATTGTTACAAAGAGTAATAGGACAAGGATAGCGACAACAAAGTGTTCGACCCGAGACCCAATCCCTTGATTAGCAAGATGCCAACCAAGGAAACACCTGAAAGGCCTAAAGTCCGGATACATGGGACAAGCCTAACAATCAAACAAGGCTGTTTTCAACTCATTGGTGTATCAATTTCTTGGATACATTATACAACCAATCATCCCTTGCCAAAATCAATGAACATAACATCAAGATTCAAGAGTACATTGTAGACATTTGTAATTACTTTTATTTTACGATTTTATCACAGTAGTCAGAATTGTAGATCTGGCATATAATTGGTCTCTCGTAGCAGAGTTTTAATGACATCGTTGCTTGTTTGCAGTGTTCTGGTGCACAGTGGTGGGGTGCATGGTGGACATTATTATGCTTATATCCGGCCAACCCTCTCTGATCAGTGGTATTTTATATGTGTGCTTTGTCATGTTTTATTCACGATTTTTCATTGTTTGTATGTTGATCTTTATTTTTTCTGTTTAATGGTGCTCATCAAAGCTTTTTGAGAAAAATACTGGAGATACTATTCGGAATAATACCTGTGGTGTTTGGTATCACCATCATAGCGACACTATTTGTTGCTATTCAATCCTTTTAGTTTTCTTGGTTGCTGGTTTTGTTTGGAAAATAGTTTTCATACTGCTTTAGCATTGTTTAGCAAGTAAATGTGCTTGAATTTGAGATTTTCTTTCAAGTTAGTGTTATGGTGCATCATCTTTTTGGTTGTTACCAGCTGGTTAGTTGACAGAATTCACAGGTAGTGGGTTTATTGTAGGTTTAAATTTGATGATGAACGGGTAACAAAAGAAGATATAAAAAGGGCCTTGGAGGAGCAATATGGTGGCGAGGAAGAGGTAACCGTTTGTATAACAGTGCTACGCACGGTTGTTGTAATTATCCTTCAAGCTTCTTTCTTTTATGTTCTTATCTTTTGTGAAACAGCTACCACAGACAAACCCTGGGTTCAACAACTCTCCATTCAAGTTTACAAAGTACTCTAATGCATACATGCTTGTCTACATACGTGAAAGTGACAAGGACAAAATAATATGTAATGTGGATGAAAAAGACATAGCGGAACACCTTAGGGTAAGATATTAGATTGTGCTTTTCAACTCAAGTTCATGGTATTCTTCTACCAAATGAAATATACTGGGTGTGTGTACATCAACTTTCAGATAAGGTTGAAGAAAGAACAAGAAGAGAAGGAGCAAAAAAGAAAGGAAAAAGCAGAGGCACATCTCTACACTATCATAAAGGTCACAACTGTCTAAACTCCCCTCAAGTTGTACCATTGCTAGATGTTTTCTTGGAAGTTTTATATTTTTATTTTTTTGCTGAATAAGTTATTTGCTGTTTCAGGTTGCTCGCGACGAGGATCTTCTTGAACAGATTGGACGGGATATTTATTTTGATCTTGTGGATCATGACAAAGTTCGCAGTTTCCGTATTCAAAAACAAATGCCTTTCAACCTTTTCAAGGTATTCAGTACCATTTTGTTATCATTTGATTTTGGTTTGCTCTTCACTTGTTGAGTTGCCAGTTTTAGGTGGAGTTAGGTTTATCTAGTATCTGATCATGAGTCTGCCTCTTGATATATTCAAAATTTTAAACATAGTAGATGTGCGAAAATTTGCACTGCTTATGTATTTTAAGATTGAGTGATGCTATGCTATATTTATCATCTATGCTGTGTATGATGCTGCTCTTCTGATTGCATTCTATTGCATTTATATCCAGGAGGAAGTTGCCAAAGAGCTTGGTATACCGATACAATGTCAACGTTTCTGGTTGTGGGCAAAGCGTCAAAACCACACATACCGCCCTAATCGCCCATTGACACCGCAAGAGGAAGCTCAATCTGTAATTAACTTTGACTTTTGACTCATTTGATGTGTTGCACTTTCCATCAGTGTGTACTTTTTCCGTAGTTAAAACAGCTTCATCTGGCATGGTTTACTTTTGATACCTAATGCGAAGATGAATGATTTTTCTAAATTGGTGTTGTATGCAAATGGAATGCGGAGTTGGTGACTTTTCTAGGTTGTCTAGGATACTCTGGATGGAGTTGTGGAGCTTCTTTATTGGTGCCCATTTGCTCGATGTGTCTTATTTGGCTTGAAAGGAATCTTCGGCATTTGGATTGTTTGGAGAGTCCCTTGCATGGACTCAATAGTTCTCTTGTTAGTAGTTTTTAAAGTTTGGAGTAAAAGGAATGTAACCCTTCTCTCGATCAATTTGTTAGCATAATAGATGTGATTGATACACATGGTAGTGTGGGGCCTCTTTATCTTAGGCCTCTTTTTATGTGTGGGTGCTATTCTCTTGATGCCTCTATTATCATATTTTCTTTCTTATTTAACTATTGTGCTGCTGGGTCTGGTAAATGTATCTTCTCCATAGCTTGCTATGATGGCTTCTTCCATGATCCTGTTAAAACATTTGGAGTGAATTGAGCCTTAAAAACTGATGTAGCTTTTTTGTCCCTTCAATGCATTTTAGGTTGGACAATTGAGAGAGGTATCCAATAAGGCAAATAATGCAGAGCTAAAATTGTTTTTGGAAGTGGAACCTGGACAGGTAACAACAATTCATTTGGATTTAATCAATCCAACCTCTTGGTTGCTCAAGTTGATTTCAAGGACTTTGTTCGCGGTTTTGTTATGTTTGGTTTCTGATATAAACGTGGAGCTTTAGGCAGTGAGCTTGATGTGCGCAACTATGCAGGATTTGCGGCCAATTCCTCCTCCAATCAAGAGCAAAGAGGACATTCTTCTTTTTTTCAAGCATTATGACCCTTTGAAAGAGGAGCTCCGGTACTTAACATTCCTCTCATTTGGGGTGTGGTACTAATTCTTACCCTCCCCCCCAACCCTTTTTTTTTCTGGTTAGTTATTCAGGTTGTTCTATGTTGTCAGTTATGTTGGGCGGCTTCTTGTGAAAGCCAATGGAAAGCCAGTGGAAATATTGACAAAGCTAAATGAGTTGGCTGGATTTTCTCCGGATGTAGAAGTTGAACTCTTTGAGGTCTATTTGTGCTGTTTTTAACGGTTTTACCATAATTTTCATCTTCTTTGATTGCCTCATAGCTTGGGCAGTCATCTTAATCATCCTTTTGATGTTCAGGAAATAAAATTTGAACCTACTGTGATGTGTGAACACATCGACAAGAAGCTTACTTTTCGGGGTAGTCAGGTATGAGTATAATCAACTTGTATCCGCTATTGTTTGTATATTGGGTGTTTATGCATAGTTTTCCATTTCATCTCGTTTTGGTGGTTGTATGTGTCAACTACTGATAAATGTTTACCCTATTCTCCTCCTTCTGCAGCTTGAAGATGGTGACATCATTTGCTTTCAGAAAGCTCCGCAAGTTGGAAGCAGCGAGCAATGTCGCTACCCTGATGTTCCATCATTTCTAGAATATGTGCATAATCGGCAGGTATTCCAGAGCCTTTGCCATGTGACTCTGTTTCTTCTATGTCACATGATGTGTTCTCTCTCTCTCTCTCTCTCTATGCTTGTGGATTGACAGTTTTCTTTGGTCGCAGTGTGACCCTTTGTAACGTTTTTATTTTCTATTTCTGTTCATGTTTTAAAGATTTCTGCACAGAGTTTAGGTAGATATGTTTGGTAAAAAAAATGTTTCTGGTGGAGTTTACTATGAAGTGTTATAGAAGTCCTTAGTTGTCTAAAAATAAAAAGAGTTTTGACATGTTTTTTTAGTAAGAACCAGGCAGGACAAAAGCACGCGTGCACAATTGACCAGAACCTATTGCACAGTCAACTGGGTTCGAAACTCAAAAATAGAAAACAAATGTGTTTCCAGATCTGCTAGTCTCTCTCTCCCCCCCCCCC
>BPLS01000582.1:122131-132766 GCA_019656275.1 Rhododendron kiyosumense
ACCCAACCGTCTTTCTCTTTGTATATCATCATCACCTCCATTCTGGCCAAACTATCGCCGCCGCCAAAAAGTACCCTACATTCCTTGCCATATGACCATTCAAGATTATGCTGCCCACCTCCTCCTTCTATTCTTCTGCCTCCGCCACTCGGCGAAATCAAACCAAAACCTGGCCCCAACCCACTTCTTAACTCAAGAAACCCATGTCTGTACCACCACTGATATGCAATTTAGATTGATCCCCTCGGGCCTCGACCCTTGAGTTCTTTGTTTGCTTCTTGTTTCTTTTACAGGAGGTCTGCCCTTTCTACACTTGTTAAATTACGTGTCTGGTTCCAGGTGAGAGTGGAAACTGATCTCGGTAACAGCTTGTATTTCATAAAAGTTTGTCTGGTTCAATTTTGGGCTGTGCAGTGGGAGTTAAAGAGTAGTTCATGAGTTCCATTTTTATCCTGAGCATGTTATATAGTTGTTGTTTAACCAACTGTCACATCATCACTCCGTTGAATAAATTGTGAACATAACATAGAAAGAGGACTGCACCTGCTTCCCTTGCCCAATCATGTTCTGCAAACTTTGGATTTTTTTCAATTATTTGATTCTCAACATACATGATAAGATCCAAAGTTGTCCTTTCTTGTCATCCTGATTGCTCTATATCAAGCCAACTTCCTGAGTACTTTTGCTCCTGATCTATGATTCATAGGTTGTTCGCTTCCGTTCTTTGGAGAAACCCAAGGAGGATGAGTTTTGTCTTGAATTGTAAGTTCTTCCTATTCCTGAAGGTTGTGTTGTAGTGCACGATCTTGATAAAAGCATCTAACTTAGATTTGGTTTCTTATTTGTTTTTGTTTTCTATGAGGATTTTCTTACCAACATGAATTTTGTTATCCTTGTAACTATGTAAGATCGAAGCTTCACAATTATGACGATGTTGTTGAAAGAGTTGCCCGCCATCTTGGCCTGGATGATCCATCAAAAATAAGGCTTACAGCTCATAACTGCTACTCCCAGCAACCTAAGCCACAGCCAATCAAGTATCGAGGAGTGGAACATCTATCAGACATGCTAGTTCACTACAATCAGGTTCTTCAACATATTAACGTTACTCTGATCTGAACTTCTCTTATTGTACTTCTTACAGTTACCATAACTTCTATATTCTAATTGGCTGATTTTGCCCCCCTTTGGCAGACTTCCGATGTTCTTTACTATGAGGTATTAGATATCCCTCTACCAGAACTGCAAGGCCTGAAAACTCTAAAGGTTGCTTTCCATCATTCTACCAAGGATGAAGTAAGTGTTACTTTGTAGCAGTCATCTCTTTGGTATGTGTTAGATCTAGTTTCTCAGTCAATACTGACTTAACCATTTTCAGGTTGTAATTCATACGATTAGATTGCCAAAACAAAGCACTGTTGGCGATGTTATTAATGACCTTAAGACAAAGGTAACTGTAACTTCATGTGCTTCTAACATGACATATTCGCCTATTTCAGTGATATGTAGCTATATTGCCTGAATTTTGATAGTATTTTTCTCTCATTTCGGCTGAAGTATACATTTCCTAAGATTTACTATTCCATGGCGCTTTCACCAAGAATCCACTACACCTGGTGCTTTTTTTTTTTCCAACAGGTTGAGTTGTCTCATCCAAATGCAGAACTTAGATTACTCGAAGTTTTCTATCATAAGATCTATAAGGTAATGTTCAAGAGTGAAGCTATGACTGTACTCATAAATACAAAAAAGCTAGTACTGATAGTTACAGAAGTGAACTTGCGAAGTGCTCATTGAAATGAGTGTATTTTCCTGGATGGTATGTGGTTGACGAGTCAAGAAAGGCCTATCACTAGCCCAAATATATTTTCCTTATGCACTTATTCTGCTTTCAATCAAGGTATTCATACCTTGGGATCTGTAGCGCCTACCACACATAACTCGCACTGATCTACTAATAGTCAAGGATCCGTTTGGTTGTGGGTCAAAAAGATAATTACAGATGTCTTCCCGGGCTAGCTCTCGCTTTGCTTGCTATCTCTGGCTTGCTTTCTACGTATGACTAGTATGTTGTGCAGTTCAATTGCTGTGCTCATGGAAACCAATTTTTCACCTTCACCTGATTGTAGATCACCCTGATTTCTTCCCCACGAAAACAGATGTAAGCCAACAGTAAGATGGAGTTTTATGAAGCAATTGTACAAATAAAAATTGATTTCTGAAAAGATTCTGCCTATATGAACATTCAATGATAACAATCGTATAACATTCAATGATAACGAAAGGCCACTCTAAACAATAAAGCAAAAAACATGTATTTATGTGGGAAGAATTAGACTTTGCAAATTGAGAATTTCTGGTAGGCTAATAAGTAAAGAAGCATTGATTTGATTTCGAGCTTTCCTGTAGCTTGTTAAGCTTATTCTGTCTCCTTACATTTTGCAGATTTTCCCACTCAATGAAAAGATTGAGAACATTAATGATCAGTACTGGACATTACGTGCAGAGGAGGTAAAATGTAATTGATTTACTTGTTGGGTTAATTCACGTTGGCATTTAGTTTCTTCACATTTTCTTATTTTTACAAGGTTACGAACTTCATAGTATTCTTGATGTCTTGGTCAATGCTTAACTAGACACAACAGTGCTTTCATTCAACAGCTTCGGCTGTCGGTTATTGCTTAATGAGAAATATATCCCAAACCTTCATAACCTACGCCGCTTGCGCTTTTATCTTGCAATAAAAAACTAGGAACTACACGTGTGCCTTCGTATGTTATTGAAGGATGCACCTCGGATTACTAAGCTGGGAATAAACATTCTAGCTCTTGGTTGTCAAATTCTGGGATACCTCTTTTGGATTGATGATTGATACTGACTATTATTTCTTCAGATTTGCTGAACTTTATGCTTTGACGATAAAGACAAATACACGGGGAACTGCCTTTCGTTGGAAGAGTTTTGTGAATTATGTACAGGATATATCGTGTTACATGCTAATAATTAGAGCCTTTTTTTTATTCATATAATTGCGTACATAATAATTTCCAAACCGCGTCCCCAATATGTCGTGTCCCCAATTTTTTGAAATCTGCGTGTCAGAGTGTCCATCTTGTGTTTGTGTCCTGTCGCGAGTCCATGTCAGTTCTGCATAGGCTCGTTATATCAATGGCTCAACTAACCGCTTTAGATGTGCTGATGGGTTTTATCTTGACTGTTGTGGTGGAATGACATTTTTGTCGGATAACAAGTGGTTGTAAAGGCTTTTGACATATTTGTCCTTGTAACAGATCCCAGAGGAGGAGAAGAACCTTGGTCCGCATGACCGTCTTATTCATGTATATCATTTCATGAAAGATACAGCTCAGAACCAAGTGGTAAGTTGTTTGGTTGGAATTTGTGGAGACCAAATTTGTGGTTTTTCCATGCATTATTGTCTCTCGCTAGGTGTTTGATTATGTAATTTGGTGATTTTGCTATACACTGGTGTCATTTTTATAAATAAGCACTCTCTTTTCTCACTTCAAACAGCAGGTCCAGAATTTTGGGGAACCTTTTTTCCTTGTCATCCGTGAGGGTGAGACGTTGGCTGAAGTCAAAGTACGCATACAGAAGAAACTGCAGGTTCCTGATGAAGAGTTTTCGAAGGTAAAACTATTTCTTAGTAGTTAACAAGCAGTGTTCCCATGGCATGAAACGGGAGCGATTACATAGCTTAATTAATGGAATGAAAGCTATTGGACGTAGTTGGGTGAGGGTGAAATATTAGCTCGAAGAGAGGAAGTGGTTCTAATTTTTGAAATTATAAAATGAAATTAGACAAACCTTTGCTTTTTGCAAAGAAAAATAAATGAGAATTGACGAATTCTAAAGTTTTTCAATGGTAGGTATGTGGTGTAAGATATACATGCTTGTATTCGTTCCATATGCAAATAAATGATAGTGAGCATTCAAAAATGTAGAACAATTAGTGTCACTTTAAATATCCAGATAAAAATGTACATCACATGTAGCTTGAGATCAGAGATACTAAACTAACCATCTATAATTTGGAAAAGGAATACAGGGACTACATAAGAGCCGAGGAAAAGATGTGGTTGTGTGTAGGAGTTGCTGTGGTGGAAATATATAGAAAAATTGATAGAAACTTTATACGATACAAGGTAGGTTTTTTTTTATCAAGAATAGCAATATGTTCTCATCTTAACTTGTACCTACCTAATGATACAAGCTTTTTATTCATATGAGATCTGGTAAAAAAGTTTATACCGCCAAAATAGGTTACGTGCAAATCGCTTTTCTTTTTGTTTTCAGAGATATAGATTATTCACATTAGATTTACAATTAGATTAATTTCATAATAAGAGAAGTGAGAAAATTTGCTTTTTTAGAAAATAAAGCCATGTAGGTGAGAGAGTCATTGAGAAGGCTTATTTTTATTTTAGGTAATAACTTTGCTTTGGCATGTAATTTAGCTAGTTTGCTTGAGCCCACAAAACTCTCTTCCAACTCCAAGATGCATCCTTCTCTTACAGAATGTGCTTGGTCAAAACTTACTATGGAATTTTTTTCTCAGTGGAAGTTTGCATTTTTATCTTTGGGTCGTCCTGATTACCTTCAAGACTCGGACATCGTCTCTAGTCGTTTTCAGGTGCATAAATCTCTCTCTCTCTCTCCGCAGATATGAACACACACTCCTATGCTCATTCTTGCGTTGCATCACTTAGTTGATGTGGTAACATTCTTTTCTTTTGAAATTTTGTTTTCAGAGAAGGGATGTTTATGGTGCTTGGGAACAGTACCTCGGGTTGGAGCACTCTGACAATACTCCTAAGAGGTCATATGCAGCAAATCAGGTATTTAAATACCTTAAAATTTCTTGAACAAGCATTATTACAGCCTTGCAGGTTTAGTGGCATGTTCAAAAATCAGGGAGATGTTATCAACTGAGGTTGGCTATGTGACACATCCCTATGGTGTTGGCATTATTCCTCCCTTTATACCACTTTCTGTGCAGACTGTCAGTTTGGTGGATATTTAGGGTGTGTTTGTAGCAAAGGAAAGAATGGAAGTATGATTTCGCTTCTTCTGTTTGCTTTGTAGCTTGGGAGAAAAGAAGAAATAAAACTGAATGGAATATACATAGAAAGTTATTTCCTTCACGCTTCCCTTTACGTCTTTATTTACCTCTTCTTCTTTGCTAGTTGAAGGTTCTGTTTGGAACTTAAGAATGGAAATGGAAAGGAACTAAGAATAATTTTCCATTTGAATTGTTTGTTTTTAGCATTTTATTCTCTTCCTTCTTTTATCTTTGCTTAAAATCAAACTTGTGGAATTTTATTTCTACCAACTTGCCTTCTCTTCTTTGCGAAACCAAATGCACAAAATAACTGTTTTCCAGGAAAATTTCTTTTCCCGTTCCTTTGTCTTCCTTGCGAAACCAAATACAGAAAGATAACTATTTTGCAGGCTCCCATTCCTTTCTCTTTTTTTCTCCTTCCTTTGTATTCCCCTTCCACAAGTCCCGAGCGCACAGCCCTGTTATCAATATTAGCAGACGCTGATTTATGTATTAGTTGGTGCCCTCTGCTAAGGCCATTCAAGAGTTGTAGTGACCACCTTAAATTTGCAGAATCGACATACATTTGAGAAGCCAGTGAGAATTTACAATTAGCATGATGCTTGATGAATCTCCACCAGTTCATGGGCTGAACCTCATAACCGTCCAATGGCATATGTGGCTTTGATAAGAAAGCAGCAGCAGAAAAGCAGCTGGCAGCGAGATAGCTCGAGGTCTAGTTCTTGCCTCAATAGATGTGTATTTTCTAATACAGGGGTGGCGTAGCATATGCAGTGTATCCTTCATAGGTTGAATTTCCCTGGTCTTTCACAATCCCCCGTGCCAGGGTGAGGTAATTAGGTCGTTAGCCGTTTTAGTTCCATTTGTAATTTAGGAATATATAGATTTTGGGTCGAGTGATGTATAGAGGGTATAGGTATGTGTTTTAACATTCTTTTTCTTGTGTGTCTGATCCTTTTGTAGTTTATCTTCTGTGCTTTACTAAATCGGAGAGGAAGGGGATTGGGGTGGCGTTTATAGTTTTTGATTCCGTTACTGTTTCTGGGGTTTCCGAGATCTCTGCAAAAGAAACAAGTATTTGCTTCCTGTCCAGTTGCTTGTTAAATTAAAGGTTCAAAATAGTACCTTCAAACATGGTTCAAGAAGTATAGTAGGAGGCAGGAGCTGGCAACAGAGGCCTATGCAAGATGGTTTAGCTTAGGGTTGTAAATGAGCCAATCATTAAACCCAAGGGCTATCTAATCTTTATCTCAAACTCTTGCACCATTACTAATCTACAAACCAATGGTATCAAGGAGTTGAAAAGCAACCCCTACCTCAATACAAATTTTAGCAAAAAAATCTGTTTCAGCAAGGTCTGCGTATGGCCAACACTGTAGCTTAATCCTTTTGCAATCAAGAACCTCAACAGAATTGGACACGAACAGGGGTTTTACTAAACTTTCTCCTCTTCCAATGGCATGCTACTTTTCAATATCATCAATAATCCAACAAAGTGCCATGGTCCAGTCTCAGTAACCTGCGTATAGGCCTGGATTGCTCAAATTCGAAGAACCACCCTTGTTCATCTTTTTTTACAAGAAATTGTTCATTTGACTAAACTCTAGTTAACCCAAATTTGAAAAAGCAATAGCTTCACAGCCATGAATGGAACTTCTTATAAATGAAGTATCCTACACCACTCATTTCATTTCATTTAATCTATTCCTAAATCTTCAACTTCAACCGGAGGAGAAACTAACACTTTATTCTCCTTAATCTGGGAGGAAAATAGCTCCATTTCGTATGGGAATGGGCAGGAACATTTTTCATTATCATTGCCACCGGAAAACCCTATTGTTTGATTGATCTTGAACAATGATGCGCCCCTATTTTCTCAACAATTTCCTTCGCATCTAGGCTAATTTTCTCAGGCACGCATTCTCAGCATTCAATTGCGAATCATCTGCCTCACAGTAGGGCCATCAGATTCATCTATTTGTGGATGCGCCTCACTTGGCACCATAGCTCTCTCTAGCTAAACAATCAAATTAACAGCATCGCGACCCTTGCCACACATCCTAGTCTATGGCTATGTTACGATTGGCATTACGCCTTTGATTACTCACAAGATTGACATCCATTTGCATTACCCCAGTTCACACTAATCAAAGATATATACCTCAACGCGGAAGATAGCATTTGGAAATCCATGAACACGTGAAAAGAAATTGTTTTGAGGAGAAATGGTGGAAAATATATTCATGGATTACCTTTTTAAAGAGAATATACTTGCAATGTCATCTACGTATTCATGGATTTGTCTTAAAGTGTGACTTGAGATATTCTACAGAAGAATAGGCTTGCAAGTCCTCAAAGACCTGAGAGAAGCCACGTCCTACACTTCAAGCTAAGCATTTGTACAAAGACAATATTGCAAGTCTATTCTCTTAAAAAGAAATTATGAAAAATCTATTCTATCTGTAAGATAAGACTGTGAAACATAAGTTTCAACTATTTTTTCCATCTTAGCCTTTACCACCATCCAACGAGAAGCCGTTCACAAGACCTCGATGACCAATGCGTGGCAGCTCCCTTTCGGAGCTTGTACCATCTATTTGGACCCGTTTGGGTGGGCATTACGTAAAGAAACTCAGCCTTACCCTGATGCAGAATCCAGTTGATTACATGAAAGATGTAACAAGTTGTGCGGTAAACAGAGTTGTAAGTTTAGGACATTAAAGACAAACGATACCGTCGTGAACACGTTTCCAGTTTTATACAACGTCCATAAGTAGATAATCGTTTGCTGCTAGTGAATTTGGCAAGTCCGTCGACCAATCCTCCAGTTCCGCCTTGGCCTTGACTAACTCTTCTTCAAGTTCACGAACCTTAGCTCTACCCACCTTCAGAGAAGTTTCGCACAAATCCACGTAGATACGAGATTCTGTACATTTATTAACCTTCTTTGCTGTCTCCAACCTCTTCTTCATCCACGATAACTCCAGCCCAACTTGCTCAAAGTCCTTAACCGAAACCGTGGCCCTCCTTAGTACTTCCTCTTGCACTTCATAGACCTTAGTAGTTGACATCGTTTCAATGAAGGCGGCAAACGACTCAAGTAGTACAGTTTGCAAATTTTCATCTTTCATTGAGAAATTTGTGTAAGTGTCCTTGTGAATGTTGAGGATCCTTTCGAGTAAAAGGGACGCCTCTGAAGAAACCCATTATGCCAAAAATCTTATTTGCCAGCTGGAGCATTGGCTGAGTGAGTCTGTGTGGTTGAATTGTCAGAAATGGTTCCTCGGCTCCTTTCTGTCGGTTCTGGCTCAGAGCTAATAAGGCGCCTGGAAAAAAACTCAACAGTCAATATGTTGACAGCATTAGCTCGGAAATAATTCCTCCACTGTAGATATGAACAGACCTGCATTTTCTGTAATGCTCCGGTTTGATCTGCTTGGATTATTTGAGGGAAAAGGCAAATGCAAGAATTAGATATCTCAACCAGGACATAAGAGAATACCCCAAATCCAAGAC
This sequence comes from Rhododendron kiyosumense, assembly GCA_019656275.1. Classification (NCBI taxonomy): domain Eukaryota; kingdom Viridiplantae; phylum Streptophyta; class Magnoliopsida; order Ericales; family Ericaceae; genus Rhododendron; species Rhododendron kiyosumense. The sequence goes on from BPLS01000582.1 coordinate 130,728, forward strand.
GGAACATAACAAGGAAACTAGATCCACAACTCTAAAGAATGAGCTAGAGTAGACAAGTTGCAGTTTTTAAGATAGAGTAGTGGGAAAACAAAAAAGGAAAACAAACATGGAAGCAACATTTTTAAGAGACATTGCTTCTGCATAAGAGCTAGTTTCAGAAGTTAGAAACCAATTGAGATGGACGACGGATGGCATTGGAAGGTATTATGCAAACATCTATAAAAAGCATTGAAAGTCCTCTAGATCCAAAATCAGACGAACTGACAACTATGAAGCATGAATACTTGGAAATGAAGGCTTGTTGATTACCTGATTATAATTCACATAATCCAGAAATGAAGGAGCATCAGGATGCTCAAATTGTCCACAACATTCAGCTTGAGATGATTTCTGAAAGCAAATGATGTCGCCATCTTCAAGCTGCAGGAGGAGAACAGCATTTGATTTATCATGTACAAACAGAAAATGACTTGCAATTGACATGCTTGTACCTCACTATCACGGAATGTGACCATCTTGTTCACAACTTCACACATGAGATATGGTTCATATTTTATTTCCTGAAAATGAAATGGATGTAAGATGAACGCGGACTAAATTCCGAACAACGAGCCCACACAGGAAAGAAGGGAATTGATTTTCGCCCTCCTGCTTACTATTTGCCCTCCTTTATGTCTTTTCCTGTCTGAATTTCCAATACTGTCCTTTTCTATGTGAAAGAGTGAATATTAGCGTCAGAAATTCACCAGAAAAAAGACAAGGAAAGGAGTATCGATATAAAACACGTGAGTGCGAAAATCACTGCCACTCATACAAAATTCTAGTAAAAGCCTTAAAAACAACTGATTTACCTCAAAGAGTTCAATATCTTCATCAGGAGCAAATCCAGCCAACCTATTAATCTTTGCCAAAATTTCCATTGGCATTCCACCAGCCTTAACATACAATCGACCAACATAGCTGACAACATATAAAAAAGCCTCAAAAACCAACCAAGGTGGAGAGGACAACCCAAGTACATGCAACACCAACCCAAGGAAAGGAATGTTGAAGTACCTGAGCTCCTCTTTCAAAGGGTCATAAAGTTTGAAAAAAAGAAGAATATCGTCTGCACTCTTAACAGGTGGAGGAATCGGCCGAAGACCCTGCATGGTTGTGATTAAGAAGTTCACCACCTAGAGCTACATAACTATATGAGAAATTTGACGACTTAACCCAAAAAAATTCCATTTGCAAAATCTGGGCAATCAGAGGGTCGGCGAGATGAAATCAAATTAGATAGTCACTACCTGTCCAAGTTCCACTTCCAAAAACAAATTCAACTCCGCAACCTTCACCTTATCGCTTGCCTCTCTCAAATGTCCAACCTACAGCGGTTGAAGGAACAATGAAAGCCAGATCAATTTGGTTAAAGCTCAATTAACACTAGAGACTTTTAAATGTATGAAAGATTTCATTGACTCATCATAACATGCTAACAAGAAGACAAATTTAACACCAAGCGATTAAAGGGAGACAGCAAACTAGTGACTCTAGCATGTATATAACAAGAAGACTCTTATAATACCAAGCAATTAAAGATAGACCACCAGTGACTCTAGCATAAATATATACTTCGATGACTTAAAACTGGCTTATACATAACAAATCCCCAAGTGGCTAGGCAGTAATTTTCTCATTAGGTATCAAATAGATTGCAGATGAACCTAAAAGACAAGCGAGAACGAACACCATAGATATACACACAACCACAAAAAGAGCAAGGAGAACAGTTGACTCATACAGACAAAGAAGTTGGAATTCAAGAACCCAAGTTCTATTATTCTTAACAGAAACGACCACATTAACCAAGTGTACAGGCAACCTAACTGCAATTTAAATTAAAACTTTATAACAGTCTATAACCGACTAATGCATATCCAAGTTACTAAAGAAACAATATTTCGAACAGGTCAACCTTAACAATATTCTATATAGAACATGAACTGACAAAATAATAGCCTTCACTGGACCCTAAAACTCAGGTAAGCCCAATTAAG
>BPLS01000582.1:148563-164116 GCA_019656275.1 Rhododendron kiyosumense
ATTTAGCAAAGAATGATCCACAATACATATATTTGCTAAAGGAATCTCATCATCCATCCTTAATGATTTGGAGTGGTATATTCATATCATTACATGTAACTTTAGGGGGGAAGTTAAAAAAGCTGTTACCTTTACAATGGTATAGAGATCTGCTTCTGCCATTTCCTTTATCTTTAGTTCCTATCTCCTTGTGCTTTCATCAACTTTATCTGGAATTTGAAATCCACAGAGCCAAGAACAATTTGTTTGGCAAAAAAAATGAGGAATCCAAGTGGACATTAATTTGATTAACTTTACCTAAAGTGTTCTGCATGTCTTTTTTCCATTAATGTTGCCTATTAGGTTCTCCAAGTCAATTGAATGTACATGAACAAGTGCACACATGCATTAGAGTATTTTTGTAAGCTCCAATGGAGTTTCAAAACCCAAGGTTTGTCTGTGCTAGTTATGGCATACAATGAAACTACCAAAGTACAGAAAAGTAGTTAATGAAGGTGGGGGTGGGGTTGATTAAGTTATTTGCGGGAACCTAGTTAGTTGCACAGTTTGACAATCGGATAGTGTTGCAGTTGTAGGAAACGGGAAACCATATCCATGAAAGTGGGCTAACTTATCTCCATGGAAGACGTTAGAGTCAGAAATGACCACGCAATGAATAAAATTACCAAATCTGCAAAAGTAGTGGTCCAATCCATTAACATGGAATAGGATCCTGTAAATTATTATACTTCATGATATTCCTAATCCCATGGTATACACAACGCACACAGCGATCGGTCTGTTTATTATTGGTTAAGTAGCGACAAGGTGTTTCATGCAGCTTTAACTCAGTTCAAACTTCTCAGGCGCTATAAACACTTATGGGGCCAGCTTCTAAGGGACTTTTTTCCCGGCTATAATTGGCCTACCGCTAGTGGACAGTGGAATTGGTCCCCGTAAAAATAGTTGAGGTGCACGCATGCTTGTCCGGACAAATCTAAATTATCGAAAAAAGTACTGGAGCTGTAAAGTGTAAACCTTTTTATTACTCCCTCCGTCCCAATTTAATTGTCCTTTTTGGGAATTCGTGTCACTTTTCAATTAATTATATCTTGTAATTTATAATGTTTTATGTGATTTCGAAAATATTGTATTATAAAACTAATCGAGATCTATCAAACAAGATCCATATTCGATATGAAATTAATTATGGATTTAAAGATATAACTCATTTTTTAGCCTGTTAGAACGAGGGACAATTAAATTGGGACGGAGGTAGTACTTCCCTCGAAAGTTGTGTCAACCAATTTGGCGCTACTTCTATTTTTGGCAAATGGGCCAAAAACAACTTTAAACAGTTGAACGGGTTGGTTTTAGAAACTCCATAGTATTTAACCCCACGCCAAATGAGCAATGCCACAAACACACCTTTAAAACACAACTCCCGACGCAATCATGTTCGGAACGGTTAGATGCACACAGATTCACATACACTTCTAGACTTAAAAGGTGTGGTGTGTTCCTGGACCTTTTGTACCCCAAAATAAACGTAGTCTTTCATTTTATGGCACCTTCATCACTGCATTTAGTGGAATAGGGTTTTAAAATACTGAGAGAGGAAAGGGAAAGACTATAATACACACTCCTTATTTGGGTGTGTATCATATGCACCCCCTAAAATATTATGAATTGTAGAGAAAAAGTTACGAATCGTATTGCTAAAAAGTTATGAATCGTATAAAGGTTATAAGATACACCAAAATGTTATGAATCATAATGAAAATGTTACGAATCGTACAACTGAACGGTTATAAATTCTAGAGCAAAAGTTACGAAACACACTAAAATGTTATGAATGAACCTTCAAATAGGTGCATATGATTGTAGACTTGCCTACTTCACAGCATTAAGCCCCGTTCCTCTTAGTTTTTTGGGCTTCCTTCTTGTTCCATCCTCATTTGAATTTGTTTCAACTTTTGTTGATCTGTTTTTGGATATTTCCAAAAATATTAGTAAAAATTAAAAAAAATTACTTTTCCAACCACTTTCGTCGAGAGGAATCACAAAACTTACAAATGTGGAAAATTTTCGAATAAGGAAAAAACGCAACACAAAAAGCCAAGGAGAACAACACCTGCCCTTTCCTGGAAGTTTTTCTCGGTGTAGAAATGGGCTGCTTATGAATTACTGTTAACAACCAGAGGAAAGACGATAATGAAAGAAAAAGCACACTCACAACTGAAGATGATACAACATACGAGGAAATACTATATTGCAAAATTCGATGATGGAGGTTTTGTAATTACCAGGTACAACGTCAGCGGTTGAATCCAAAATTGTTTAAGCAAGTCCTCTCTCAATACTTCTGGTGTGGTAATGGTAAAGGTGGTAAAGCGACGGCTCTGTTTTTGGCTGTTTTCACGTTGGAAAAAGAGAAAAGAATCTTAATTATACTTCGACCACAAACCCTCACACAAAACCTGCACAAACACGCTCACATTTACATGAGAACCCCCACACATCCAGGCTCCGGTACGTGTAGGACTCACGAATATATGTGAGTGTGTACAAAGTGTTTGTAGTTATAGAATTTTCTATAAGATTTACTGGATTAGTTCGGTTGATTTGTGGATTTGTAACAAAGTTTTGGCGTGAATGCAAAAAAAGAATTAATTGAGGTGTGTATAAATTGATCTGGATACTTGCGGTAAACCCAAAAGGAAAAAAGAAACCCATACTTTTTTTCAGTGCCGGGTGGGCACGGGCCACGTGGTGCCGAGCACGCATCTCAGCAGTCCAAATGTATTTTGGACGGCCCAGATCTCTTTGGGCTTGAGGGTGTGTTTTAGTAATTTTACACTAAAAAATTACGTAGACAGATTTAAACCGTTCAAAACTCATTTGGACGGCCGAAATAGTGCTCGGCACCACGTGGCCCATGCCCATCTAGCACTGAAAAACTTCTCCATACTTAATAACCAACCACTATCGGAACGCGACTGGAGTCACTGGCGATATCTATCACCAAGCGCATTACCCGTTCTACGCGGCACTAAAAAAAATTATGTTATGTTTGGCTCCGTCCAAAAGTATACTGGATGGCTCGGATGCGCCAAGCGGGAACCACGGAGGATATACCCGCTCGACACTAAAAAATCACTCCTAGAAGAGAGAGGGAAACGTGGGGGCTGGCTGGAGAGAGAAAGGCGTCCCACATTCAAACCCACACACCCCATCAAACCCATGTTTGTCCCAGACTCAAACCCAAACACCATGCAAACCGGCCCATTGATGATTTCAACAATTCCACTACAATTTTACCCCATTGATGATTTCATGATCTACCTCTTCATGGCAATCATCTATGATCCCTTACAAATTTCTTAGTACTAAGTTTGGCTCCGTTTGTCACGAGAATTTGCCCGAAACTTTGAGCACCAAAATTCGGCTTTGTCGGTTTTTTTACCAAGAATTCGTTTATTGATTTTTACTACTAAGCTTGGCTCTGCTACATTTGTTATGAAAATTTTTTTTCCGTTTTTTTTCCCTACAGAGTTCGATTACAAAAATTTGTTCACGGATTTTTACGGAAATGTTAGTCCGTCTGTTACGATTTTTTTTTTTGGTATATCAAGATGACATTGATGGTGCAAATATCCTATATTTTTGTTAATTAGTACATTCAACTCCTGGAGAAAATTACTAGAGCACATTAGAGTCCCATTTCTAATCACTGATGTTGACATCCACATGGTTTGCTTCAAGCAAGGTGCAACGTTGAAGAATGGGCTTTTCTCCGTTTGGCTATATATATTTTGCGTGTAAAATTATACTAGTCCACATGCTACCTATTATGCCATGTATTATATTGGGCGTGCATGTTAATCTTGCCCGTGCATATTAGTGTTGGTGCATGGGGATTAGAGGAGGGTAATCATTTTCAATAAAAACTATGGGTACACCACTTGTTGTACACCAAATATGCACTACGTTTGTGAGACCCATTTTGGAGTCCCACACAAATGATAGGAGCCATCTACTTGTTTAAAACACTTTTGTAAGCATAACTTTAAAAAATCAGTTCCGTCGGATATTGGTTAATGCTTGATTGATTCAATGTTTGATCGATTATGAGCCCAATTTGTTGACAAAAAATTAGGCATAAAATTGATCAAGTCTCTACCGATATCCGATAGAGCTGACTTTTTACAAGGATACTTAAAACATTATATTTAAAAAATTAAACGACTTCGATCATTTTTGTGAGACCCCAAAATGAGTTCCACGAAACGTGGTGTACCTAGTAACCCATCGCAGGGCTCGGTAATTTTTGGTTTCTTCCTAAAACAGGAAACATAATGCTAGGGGTGCTGATATTTACATACTATTGTCTCTTCATTTCAAAAACCCTGGTAACATAATTGAGTATCACCCACGTACGGTGAGACTTTAGCTTCAGTCAGACAACTGCGATGAAGTCCCCTATAGACAGTGTGGTGTGGGGTGGTGTGGTGTGACAAAGTCATACTCCCTAACAAAGGTTATGGGTACCATATCTGGATTTCCATTTTAAGCACCAAGAAAAGTAATTGGCCTGATTATTTGGGCTCTATTCTGGCCGGAGTGCATCCACTTTATCTTACAAGGCCCAATAACATCGAAAACTTCCCCTCCAATTCGGTTTCAAATTTCCGCCCACATCTCCCGTTCGTCTCTTCCAATTGTTTGGTCCCTCCAACTTATGGCCATAAACGAGCCGAGTCCTTATCGAGCTGAGCTGAGTTATTTACTAAACGAGTCTCTTTAATCGAGCTAAGTCACCTTTAACCAGCCGAGCTTTTGTCGAACGAGCCAAGCTCAGCTCAGCCCGTTGACTAAATGAGACAAAAACTCGAGCTCGAGCTCGGTTCGCGAGCTACTCGGTTCGTTTACAACCCTACCTCCAAGCGCATGGCTCCCCAAATTCAACAACAAAATCAGCAAAAACAAAATCCTCAGAAACAAAGGTTTGGGGCTTTATTATGTTTGAGATTTTTGCATATTCTTGGAGAGAGATTTTAAAAAAAAAATAGTGTAAGTAACAACCGTAGAGAAGTTCTTACAATCCATCAAATATCAACCAGCCTTTTACATTTCCTGCGATCATTCGTGGTTACCAAAGTACAATGTATAAAAAAACCTGCAATTCGACGGGAACAAAATTAACCTGCAGTTCAGCCGTTTGGCCAGAGCTGTTGGAATCTTAAGTTGTCATATATACAACTACTGAAAACCGTGCTTACGTTGATTCAGAATGAAGATAATGTCACACCATATTAAGCGAGTTTTGAGATAAGATGGCAAGGTGGTCTGAAGATTGCTGACATCGGGTGGTCTGCACAATCCAGAGGCAAGAGATGAAGCGCGTGTGGACTATGGAACTTGCACAGGAAATGGTGGAGAACAAACCACACGCTTATATTCAGTTGACAATTGGACTTCGGGTGTCCGTTTGTACGAGTTCTTGTATGGTGTCCCTCCACTTGCGTCTGAGAGCCAAGCTGATACAATCGAAAGGTGAGGAAAAGATTTGTTTTGTTCTTTTGTGTTTTCGGGATTTATGTGGTGTTTAGATCCTATCGCCAACGGGTTGAAAGGCGGATAATGTGGTAACTTTGAATTGAATACAGGATTGTGAAGGTGGCCCTAAGTTTTCCTTCCCCCTGGCCTTCATGTTTCTGCAGAAGCTAAAAATCTCATTAGCTGCGTAAGCTTCTTTGTTCGTGTCTCGCCATTTTAATTTATTTTCATAAGTACAACTGCTATGAAAGGATTCAACTAAAAACTTTGCAGCTACTCTTGAAAGACTCGTCGAAGAGGCCTCTTTCTTCAGAAGATCAGGAGAACCCTTGGATAATTATGAATGCTGATAGAGACCTGGAAGATAATACAATTCTGTCTGTCCATGAACTATTCTCAATTTCTGCACATGCCACCGAAATTCATTTATCAACATCGAATCATGATGGTGAACATGTACGCAATCACAAAGTGCTATATTTATAGAATTGAAAATCTGGAACCGATAAGCTCGGATAGATCGAACTTGTCAGGATGCAACCATACGGATTTCACTAAAGAATCTCAACATACAGCCATATCTATACCAACCAGTCATATATGATATATGAAAGTCACAACAAAGTACCCACAAATTATCAACCTGAGAAACCCAGCCCCAACTAGCTGAAAGACACAGACAATCTACTACAATGACTGAAAAATGTTCTTTTCTTCTTCCTAACTACTGAACACCCAAGTGTGGGGTCCCAGTGGATGAGACGCTTCCGCACCAGCAGTGATGCTTGGCTTCAATTCGCATCCCTTTACTTCCTTCATGACGAATGTTAAGAAACGACACTCTCCTAACTACATAGATAAACCCCTCTTCAGAAAAAAGAAAAAGCTACACAGATAGACCACTACATGTGCTCCGTTGCTTGAATGTTTGGTGCATGCCAATCAGATGTTTGTACCCTGCAGAAGAAATAGTGTCTCCTAATTCCTAAATGAAAATTCTAACCCAGTGACCACTTGTCACTCCCCCATATATGGCCATTGCTTCGTTCCCTCAACGTAGGTTCCTTCATTAGTCGCGTAAGTCTACTTATTTGTGTCTCATCGTTTTGAATGTTAGCCCTATAAGTATGATTGCAATGAATGGATTCGCTGCTTTAACTTCGCAGCTACTCGTGAAGGACTCGTCTGAGTGGCTCTCTTTAGAAGATCATGGAGCACCCTTGGATAATTATGACTGATACCATGGACGATAATACCCATCTTAGCTCCCGGGTCTCAAGTCTCAACACTACAGGTAAATACTGCTTGTCTATAAACTACTCCCAATTTCCGCAAAACTATTCTCAATTTCTGCCATGCCACTAATATTCGTTTATCAATATGGATTCATGATGGTATGTACGTACACAAGCAAAAACTGCTATATTTATTTTACCAATTGAAAATTTGGAACTGATTAGCCGATAGATCAAACTTGTCAAGGTGTGACCGTATGGATTTCTCTAATGAATCTCAACAATCAAGACATGCCCATGTAAGAAAGTCACAACGAAGTACCTAAAAATTAGCACAAGAAACCTAACCGCAAGTAGCTGATAGACACAAACCCTAGCAATGACAGAAAAAAAAAAATTTGCTTTGCTTCTTCCTGACTATCAAAGACAATCCGTGGGGTCCCAGTGTATGAGGCACCTCCATACCAGCTGTGGTGCTTGGCTTCAATTTGCATAGCCTAATTCCTTCCTGAGGAAGGTTAAGAAAAAACACTCTCCTAACTACATCCCTAAACCCCTATTCAAAAAAAGAAAGGAGAAAACTACACAAATAGGAAATAGCATTTGCTCAGGTGTAGGCTAATCAGATGTATGTACTCTTCCTCAATTGTAAGAAATAGCGTCACCTAAATGAAACTTCTGACCCCAAGGCCACTTTTGACTTCCTTGTATATGGCCACAGCTTGTTCCATCACCTTAGGTTCCTTCAGCTTCTTTGCTCTCTTACGCCAAGATGGATGACTTAAGAATAGACGTGCAAATAAACCACCTAAGGTTGGATATTGGTCATGCATGTACTCACAAAGTAGTGGTGCCAACTGTGGGTCATACCCAGCTGAGGCCATTAACATCAACCCGATGTAGTCTGCTTCCATTTCACGCCTAACCAATAACAAAATCAAAACAGAAATTACCTACCAAACATATTAAACAACGAAAAGAAAATTTTAGGCATTGAATAGGGGATTAAGTCAAAGATATACCGCCGGGAGATAAAGCTAAACACAAGGGCGAGTGGTACTTCAGAGTAGGGTATGAACATGAGCAGTGGCATGGTACCGACAATACGTAGACACCTCGATAAATGTTCTAAGACATGCCGAGCTACCACATGCCCAACCTGAGCAAGGAAACAAGGTTCAATCCTAACTTGTAATTATGTGGAACTGTTGTACCAAAACGTAATGTGGAACGTAGGAATTGTTTTCGTTTTCTTGTTTTTTAGAAGAAAAGAACCAATGCGAATTTCATAGTATACATCAATATAGCTTGTGAAAATCCAGAAACATGTCTGGTGTTTCTTGAAGTATTTTGGTTATTTTCAGAAAAAATTACACAATAACAATAGGAGTTCCAATGAATCAATCAAATGACACTGCTAGAAAATGTACCTCATGCCCAAGGCTGGCTGCTACCTCTGCATCGGATTGGAGTTTTTCAAGAAGACTATTAGTCACCACAATGATACCATTAGTCAAACACCAGATATCATCAACTCCATCATCTTTTGTATCCACCACCATCACTTCCCATTTCATTCCATCCAAGTGCTCTGTATCAAATCTTGTACGCCGTTTTCCGCTGTCAGACAGCCTTAATCCGCTGTGCATAGCTTGAACTATCTCCTCCAATATCGACTTCACACGAATGGTTTGAGGGCTGTTTGGAGGGAGAATGAAACCTTTGCAGCACTCCTCCAAATCCTCAAACGTGGCACGTCCAAACGAACCAAACCGTGTAGGAAGCAAATGGTATCGGTTGGAATAAGGAATCCTCTTCAACTGAGTGTCAAAGAGGGTGGTACATAAGCTACCGTAAAATAGTGCAATTTTAGGTGCCCGGAGCAACTTCTTCCACATAAATAAATAGCATCCACACATATCAGAGTAATCATATTGGCCAAATAAGTGAAGCTTGACTTTGTGTAATGCTAATAACAAGTAATTTTTCAGTTTGGATTCCCAAATAGTAGTCTTTTGAATCCCCAATGCCCCTCCCTTCTCCCGCGACTCGCCGGCCAAACTCGACGTGGTGGAGTTCTTCGAGCTCGTCATCAGCGCCACATGCTCGGGACAATGTGGGTACCGCCGCGCAGGTGACATCGTCCGAGTCACCGAGTTCCACCACTCGGCACGCCAGTAGTTCAAATTCGTTGCGCCGTACTGTTGTTTGGCTATGGCGGAATCGTTTAAATCGGTGTGCATACGAGGCCGCCGAGCCGCAGATGAAGAAGCCTTCAATTGGGGATTAGGGTAGTGAAAAAGGGAACACTTTTGAGGGAGCTTTGATGATCTTCTTATCATCAAGTAGGAAAAAGCCATTGCTTGTGCTTGTGCTTGTGTAGTACAGTATGTTTTTAAGCTTCGTCAATGGAGGTTTTCGTTTTAAGGTGGAATCATATTCATAATATATACTATATTCCCAGTAACAGAAACGGTGGTGTTTGGGTGAGACAGGTCGGGGAAAAAGGTTAGACCATTGTTGTTTGAGACGCGAGAAAATTGGGTGATGGGAGGGATGAAAGAGAGTATTTATTTAGTCAGTCAGCCGTGCTACTCTTACCGCAGGGTTTTACGCATCCTGTGTGGAACCCACCCGGGATCTCAAAACAAAAAATTATTCGTAAAAATTTAATTATTAAATACTCAATTTCGCAATCCGGATCTCCTCAGAGATCCCGACTCCCCTTTCCAGATCAAATTGCAACGATCTGAGCTGCTTAAAGTGATTAAAACGCGATTTTAAAGGTACCCGTGAGAAATTAGCCAAAAAAATGATCGGAAAGGGCTTCATCCGAATAGTTTTTATTGAACGGTTCAGTAAAAAACTGCCCGAATCAACCTCTTTCCAATCATTTTTTTTTTTATTTCTCGCGAGTACCTTTAAAATCACGTTCTGCACACTTTGAGCGGTTCGGATCATCTCAATTTGATCGGAAAAGGGGAGTCCCGCACTGTAAGGCCGTGCGGAATCCCTCATTGAATCCTGAGTGCTCAATTTTGTTTCAGTGAATTCAAAAAATATATCTATCGATATTGATTGGAGCTGAGTTTTTACAAAATTCCATAAAAAAATATTTTAGAATTTATGGGTTTTACCGCACGGTTTGACACTTTGACTGCATCTAAGATCTCAAAAAAATTGTTATAAATTTTAAAATATTAATCGCTCAGTTTCGTTTTTACGAATTCAAAAAACATATGCACCGATATTGGTTGGAACTCGGGTGGGCCCCACACGGGGTGTGATCAAACATGTGGTCAGGTTAGACTTAATGTTATTCACCGGTCTTGGGTATTATCACGTGGTGTACAACACTCTTATCCATCATAGTACATTTTTTTGGGGTTTATTTAGTATCTAGGGCTGCTCACGGTCCAGATTCAAATCCGCAAGTCACAATTTTTAGAAAATACAATCTATGTTCGAAGCAAAAGTCCTACAGTTCGATTTCAATTCAATTCATGAGTCATGGATAGACTCCGATTTTATGCATAGATTATATATCATAAGAAAATGAGAGTAAGTCTATGGGTACAGAAAAATTGGTACAAATTTTGTATATAGATTTTTGTGGGGTCCACTACGGGTCCTATACAAATGATCCGAGCCAATCATTAAATGTAAAATATTTTTTCAAGGGCTTCTGCAAAAATTCAGCTCAATCTGCTACTTATACGTGCTCAATTCAATCATCTAATTTTTCATTTAGATTTTAGGATATGAAAAAGTTAGATGATTGGATCGAATATCTATAAGTATCGGATTGAGTTGAATTTTTGCATGAGCCCTTGAAAAAATATTTTACATTTAATGATCGGCTCGGATCATTTGTGTGGGACCCGTAGTGGGCCCCACAAAAATCTATGTACAAAATCTGTACCAATTTTTCTGAGAAAATATGCAACATCGAGAAGAAAAAAAATTAGCAATTTCTGAATTCTGCATTTCGGATTGACAGATTTAGTCCATATTTCCACCATTCGAAATCCATCATTGAAGGTTCAAGTGCAATAGTAATGCAGGTAAGGAATTAAGGTTTAAATTTTAGCCTTAGGACTATACGTATAACCTTTACCCCTAGGTTTTATATTAATACCCAGTCTATCACGTTAATAAATAGTACGAAAATAGTTAAAAATACTAGGACTGCTATAACTCGCATAATCTAGACCAAGAAAAATATGAAGGTAAACCACAATGAAATATAATAATGATCAAATTATTTATACATGCGCACAAACACATAATTATTTATATAATAAATATCTCACAGTCCAGTTCAGTTAATCCATTATTTTAAAATGAAAATCCGTGTCTAAACCGCGAGTTATGATTTTTTAAATTTTGAGTCTGTGTCCAGACCATTAATCCCCCATTCCAATCAATAATGCAAGGATCAGATCGGATCGGACCGATTTCACGGAAAGTTAGAAAGTTCCAAGAGATGGTGAAAGTGCCCCTTAATCTTACCGTGATCGGAAGGAAATCACTCTTGTAATCTTGGCGTGGCGTTCGCGTAGCAGAGAGAGAGAGAGAGAGTGAGTATCATCATCTCATCTACTGAAATAGCTTGGATAGACCAGTTTGTTTTGCTCGAATTAGGCTGCAGTAGATGGATTCACTAGGACTTCACAATCCGATTCCATAATAGCCTCCGTATTCCCCATGCTTTAGCCATAGAGACACAGCAATCCTTATAGCCCATGCCTCAGCCGCCAAGGCCGATTTTGCGACCTTCATTACTCATAAAATCTGAACAATGTTCTAGGTGCTACGATTTTTCTTTGTTTTGAATGTAGGTCACCTCAAATACTTGTTATACAAATTCTCCAATTCTATCTATATTTAGTATTTTCAATCTTTCGTATTCCATTGTTCATGTCCTCCTGGTAATGAAGCTGATGAACAAAGAAAGAGACCGGAAACAGTCATGGTTGAGCAATTTTCTACATTCTATTTGAGACAACTCGGAAACAGATCATTTGCCGATCGCCAGACTGATAGTCTGCATGGTTGAAGCATGAATAACGATAGAAGTGCGAAAGAAACTTGCATTGCTTTCCCCAGAGGCAGTAGGTGTGTTTCTCCTGCGCTAGGTCAGGGGTGTCAAACTGACTTGTGAATTTCTTGCAAAAAATAGACTGTTTCCCAACTCTACAGAAAACTCAAAACAAGCAGAAAACATGTTACCTACAAAAGAGGAAACAAACTCAAAGCATGTTGATAACCCCATGCATATAGCAGAAGCTGCCCACAGTTGCTATCAAAACATTTGTCATCAAATCTCTTCATATAATGAAGCATTCCCATTAAACCATATACATAGGCACATTGAAAACATGCATACCATGCAAAAACACAGAGGGGAATAAGGAAACTGCAAAAAAATAAGCCATGCTTTAGTTTCTAATGGTCATAATAAAACCATGGTAGTGCATTTAATTTAGGACAAATTTTTATCTTCAATAACTTACTAGCAAGTTAAGAAACACAACTCATACTCTAAAGCAAACAAATCCCAAAAGAGAAATAAAATACCAAACCGACCTCAGACTAATACCGACCCACCAAAATAAAGTCATCGTCATCAAGAACCTGAACATCTCTTCTACCTACAAAATTCTCCCGCCCAATTTCCTTTACAAGCTTCACAAATTCCACCCTCTTTGCCAAGGGAAGCGGCACATAAGGTAGCCGGAAAACGGGCCTCACAACCCCAAGCTGAGCCAACGCTGTGTTTAGGCCAATGGGATTAGGCTCTTGGAAAAGCCACTTCATTAAAGGCAAAACCATTGCATTCAGAGAAGGATTCTTTCCCCCAAACATAAGCTCATGCATCAAACCTGGAACCAAATTGCTGGTGACTGAAATAACTCCAACAGCACCATGGCTCCATCTAGAGTCATGGCATTCATCATCATTCCCAGTCCACACCACAATTCCATTTTTCGTATAATTCTCCACCCGGTCGTTTCCAACACACTCTTTTACACCTGCCAAATTGGCACTTTTTGCCACACTGTGAATTACAAGCGGAGGGATATCTTGCCCAGTTCGTGAAGGCACGTTGTATATAATTGTTGGGCCCATAGGGAGTACGCTATTAAAATGAGAAACCAAACCCTCCAAGGAGGTTTTGCCATAGTAAGGGTTGATGTGGAGAGCGGCGTGCATTCCGACCGCAAAACCTTGCTCAGTTGCGTGGATTGCTTCCCTTGTAGAGTTGCTTCCCGTGTTTCCGATAACCTTGATTGATCCACCAAAACAGTTCACTGTGTGACCAATAAGCATTATGTGCTCATCCCAGCTCATCAATTGACCTTCACCAGTTGTGCCGCCCACAATCACAGCTTCTGCCCCTTGTTCTATCTGCATGTTCACCAATGCATCGTAGGCTTCAAGATCGAATCTGCCATCCGGTAAATATGGAGTTTTGATTGCAGTAATTAATCTCAGAGCCTTGATATCCTCCACAGATGTCCTGTGTACGTAAAAAAAAAAAAAAAACCATATAACCATCCCTCGGACAAATCTTGTAACTTAATGCCAATTTTTCCAGGAATACAAATGTACGATAGGGAATGTGACATAAAATAAAGAATTTTTGAACACCCTGGTAAGATGCTATAAAATTGTTGGTGTCACTACAGGTCATTTGGTGAATATCCAAGAAGAAATTTACCATAACATTTCAATTTACTTTCTTATGTACTCAATCCTTTATGGAATGCAGATTTTCCGAGAAAGGGCTGTAGATGTACACCAAAGGAGTGGTTCAAAATGCTAATATCACAATAGTTGAATAGGTTAGTTGGTGGATGCACAAGAGGGAAAGAGGAATGGAAATCGAAAGCCATTGTCTAGTCCTCATATGACATAAATGTAATCCATATCTTGCGGTAAGGAATAGGGGAAACCAGTCAGCTCACAGCCAGTATAGTCCTATTCCTATACCTATACCACACATGAACAAGTATATCATAGGAGGTTACCGGTTTTTCACTTCAAAGCTACGCATAGGAAGGTGAAAATTAGGGATTACAGCAGCTCGTGGGGACCTCCATTTTGCATTCCTCCTGCGGAGAACCAAACGAAACTGCATTAGCACATTTTCTTGAAATAATTGCAGCAAAAGAATAAACAATTTTAGCTTCAGATTGCCAGTAGCTAATCTTTGAAGATAAATGGGCCTAAAACTTTTCTTCTGTCCAAAACAACGAAAAAATGTTTCAAACTGAAAAATTAATTACCAGCTATGAAGCACGGGTACGCCAGAAACAATGGCGTACACGTACCTGGTACGGGTACGGGTACGCGCCGGAAACGCCGGAAACGCACCGGGTACGTTCGTATGTTTAGGGTACGGCATGGGTACGCAAAATACGCTATGGGTACGCGAAGAAGAAGAAGAAGCAGACAAGAAGAAGAAAGATCAAAGAAGAGAGAGAGAGAGAGAGAGAGAGAAACCTGTCGTCGATCCGATCCCCTGCTACTGCGAGAGGGAGAGAGAGAGAGAGACGTCGGACGGAGAAGAGAGACTTTGGCGACGGCGAGACGATGATTGATGGTGATGACGAGAGAGAGGGAGACATCGGACGATGATGATGATCGACGGCGAGAGAGCCACAGAGAGAGTCGACGGCGAGAGTTACAGAGAGAGTCGGCTATTTGATTTTCTGAACACCAGGTTAGGGTCAGATGTATATTTAAAGGGTTATTACACTCGAGTCCTTAGACATTAACATATGCAACAATATGGTCCCAAAATGTATGAAAGTTTTCACTTCGACCCCTGGTCTCTTTTAGATTTGTATTTTATTAAGAAATATATAAAAAAAATTATAACTAATATAATGATGTGATTAAACATGAGCTATACATTATACATAAAAACTCAAGCATATTAAAATTATAAAAAATAATAAAAAATAAATGTGTCGTACCCCCGCCGTACCCGTACCCTACTTTTTTGGGGTTTTGCCGTTTTCCGTACCCATACCCGTGCTCCATAGATTACCAGTTAAGAAAAAGTTCATATTTTGTTTGAAGTCAAACCAACTAGGGTGAGTCCATTTATTTTTTCACAACTGAGGTCTAGGACTAAATGCAAGGGGTTTTGGCTAGCAAGGAGTTGTTTGTCGTATTGTACAGAGGTGCTACTTCTTGGTTGATAACACTATGATTACGCCTCTGATGGTAAAATTTGGGAGACTGCTTTGTGTTGTGTTGTTTTTTTTTTTTTTTTTTTTTTTTGACTTGCTTTGTGTTATGTGTTGGCTCCCCATTTTTGCTAGATTAAGATGGTCTCCATCCTTTATTTATACACCTAGGAATGGCTGCACTAAATGCACACACCTGATAGTCTACATACATTAACACAACAAAAAATTTCCACCAGTATCCCTTTCTTACCTGACAACATGCGCGCGCACACATGCACACAAGTAATTATTTGTGATCCACATCCCAATCCCACAATGACACTTGTTGTGAAGTCGCCATAAGAAGCACGAACTATGATCTTGTTTACTATAGGATATAGAACAAACCCAACTCCTGAGTATAGATCTCATCAACCTATGGAATGAAGAACAACGAACACAGAGTTCCAACTGTGGATTTTGAAATAGATTCGGCACAAGAGAGTCTTTCTATCTCACATTTTAAGAAATTTGTGATCCACTTCCCATCACACAATGATACTCAATAAAAAGGCTGATGGAAACCCCCCAAACCCC